>ML249362.1:0-36837 GCA_005239495.1 Nicotiana undulata | reverse complement strand
AATTAATCAAACTTAAGAACTTTAAAATTCTAGAATTCACTTCAATACGCCGAACCGGCCTAAACTGCTCGGAATGGCTTCAAACTTTACAGATAAGTTATAAATGATACCACGGAACTATTCCCCATCTCGGAATCGCATTCGGACCTCGGAACATAACATCACTTTCCACGCCGCATTTCAAATTCTTTAAAACCTCAAAACCTCATTTTTTATCCGAAATTACTCAATTCACATCTGTTTTACACCAAACTCCACAGATAGGACAAATAATATATAATAAACATGTTCCGGGCTCCGGAACCACAATACGGGCCCGGTAACGAGGTTTTCACATAATTATTCACTTTCAAAATCTTTTATTATTTTCAGAAAATAATTTCTTTTAAAAATTCATTTCTCGGGCTTGGGACCTCGGAATTTGATTCCGAGCATATGCCCAAGTCCCATATTTTCCTACGGACCCTCCGGGACCGTCGAATCACGGGTCCGGGTCCGTTTACCAAAAATGTTGACCAAAGTCAACTTTATTCAATTATTTCATTCAAAATTCCATTTTTATCAAATTTTCACATAGAGGCTTCTCGGCTACATGCCCGGGCTACGCACGCATATCGAGGTGAGACTAACGGAGGCTCTCGGAGCCTCGGAACACAGATATAGCTTAAATTACGTAAGATGACCTTTTGGGTTATCACACCTACCACCTAAAAATAGTCAGTGAGTATATAATATATGCATAATTTATGTATTACATGTGTATTATCAATGTATAATTTATGTATATGGTTAAAAAAAAGTAAACAAATAATATTGGATGGCTATTTGTGTAAAGATCCCAAAAGAAACTCAATGGGTCGCAAACTAGGCCTTATGGTTGAGTATTTTCAGTAGGAATTTTTACATTCATATACACTATTTGAAACTTTATTACCATCCCTACTCAAGTTTCAATTTAATTATATCTTATATACAAATTTATCAATTATATACACTTTAGGAATTAAATGAGTATCCGTTTATATTAGAAATTAATTATTTCTCATCTTTATTCTCTCTCCCTCATGCTCTCTCTCTCTCTCTCTCTCTCTCTCTCTCTCTTCAGTAATGTAGAGCAAAGTAAAAGAGAGCGGTAGTTCCAACATTGACAACCATTAAAAAGCTTTGACGCTTTGAATTTGAATTTAGATTTTCAAAAATCATTATTTGTTTGGATTGAGTGTTGTTGCAAATAATTAGGAATATTGTTTGGAGTTTATATCTCAATTTTGAGGGTGTTTTGGTGATGACTAGACTTGATTTTGGCTGAATTTCAGATTGAAACAAGAAGAAGAAGAAGTTGTATAAAAATTGTATTTAAGTTGTATGATATTGTAGTTGTATATAACTGGGTAGAAATAATGTATTAAAATTGTAGATAAGTTGTATAATATATAATTAGTTGTATGAAATTTATTTTTACTATGTATAAATCAGAAACAAAATATACAAAAGACTGTGTATAAAAATTGTATTTAAGATATTGTAGTTGTATATAACTAGGTAGAAATAATGTATGAAAGTTGTAGATAAGTTGTATAATATATAATTAGTTGTATGAAATTTGTTTTTACTATGTATAAACAAATACAAAATATACAAAAGACATATTGTATAAATAAAAATTGTATTTAGGTTGTTGATAATGTAATTGTATTTAACTGGGTAAAAATAATAATATAAACAATACGTATATTTATATTTTGGGTCAATACGTTGAATTTGGTGAAATCAGCTATTTACATGAACGAATTACATTAACTAATTAAATAATTAAAGCGGTCGAATAAAAGTCAGATTTTGCACGTTCACTTTTCGTGCCTCATTTCCATCCACCTCTGCTTATTCCCGTAGCCGTCGCCAAAGAGAACCTCGAATCAGTACATTGTCACCATTGAATTTGTGATTTTCAATAACTTTGAAGTTTGAGTATATCATTGATTCAAGTTAAGGTTGAAAGCTAAAAAAAAACTAGGCTGATCTCGTTCTTTTATGGCTTCCGAGGATGTGAAGGCGAGCGAATCAACGGTGGAGAAAAAAGGAAAAATGATGGATTGTATATATTTTGTAATTATAATGTGTTTAGATCGTGGAAATACTAAAATATGAATATTTTTCGTAATAAGGTTTCAAAGAATATAAAAAATCTTTTTCCAGTAAAGAGGATTCTTTTTTGCTTCTTCTGTAAAATTGAAAAGGAAAATATCAAAGCTCAATATTTATTAAAGAATAATTTCACTCAGTTCATCTTTCAATAATTCTGAAAAGCCAAATTGGAAATTTTAACAAAATGAATGGAATAACATAAAAACATCAATGATAGTATGCACAAAGCAATCAAAATTGATTGACTCAAAAAGAAATATAATAACTATCTAAACCCAAAAACAAAGGGTTATAATATCTCACTAAGCAATTATCTCATCCATTTCACATTCCCTGAGTTTAATCTTTGCCTTGTTTGTGTCACTTTTGTGTGTCACATCACAACACTCGCATCTATCCATCTGAAAATTAAAAAATAATAAAAAGCAGAATATTAGATATATACGTGTCACTTTTGTATGTCAGGTCACAACACTCGCATCTATCCATCAAAAAATTAAAAAAAAATAAAAAGCACAACATTATATATATATATATATATATATATATATATATATTTGAATTCTGTAGCTTTAACAAAGGGGAGGGGAATAATTTAAAAAAGAGCAATAGCTTTAACAAAGGGGAGGGAATAATTTAAAAAAGTAAAAGTTTTACAAGAGTTTGTATGGTTTGGATCGTACAAATAACTGTTTTTTTTTTTTTTTGTTGCATTTAAGTTATTGACATAATTAGCCAATCTTTGAAATCTTTTGACACAAAAGTAAATGCAAACATTATATCTCAATGTGATAGATTATATACCATGAGTGTCATTTAATTGGTTATTAGGTATCTTTTTGTGCGTCAACTTAATCTTATAGTATAAAGAATTTATATTATGTCGAACTTAAACTATTTCAAATTAAATAGATGAGAAAGAACTTACGTCTATTCGCTTTCTTCTTGAAGAGTAAACTTCAATCTCGGAGATATAATCTGCAGAATGGCCACCACTATAAGAACAAGCTGGCAATCCTCGAGGCAATGACCGCGAAAACGTAGTAAGAATTTCATTTTTCCTCGTTTTCTCAACAGATTCAAGGAAAAAAACATGAGGAGCTTGACATGAATCATTTGTAGGCAACCTTGTATTTAACAAATAATATGGAGGATCTTTAGGTGTAACTCCCCATGGTTGAAATGTTTCAATAGGGTTTTGTAAATGGCTTCTAGGTAAAATGTTCTCATAAATATGTATTGAGTAACCCCATGAAATAGAAAATGACCAATTATTTGGCCTGTTGTAGCAGATAACTTGTTGTAACATGCGAGATTGATCGAATTTCGCCGCATTCATAAGGTGGTGTACAGATTGAAATCTTTCCATTGAAGGAAAGATTGGGTCTGCAGCATCTAGATGATGAAGAGACATTAGTGGAGCTTTTGGATGAGACGACAATATACCCGATATATCACCGCGCAAATCTATCTACAAGTAGAGATAAATATACAAATTTAGAGTCAGTAAATTCAGAACGAATGTAGTCTATACTAACTAACACTTGATCATATCCAACCATTTGGCCATAAATAATATTTTAGTGTTTCCATATACTAGCTCCCGTTACGTGCGGGGTCCGGAGAAGGACTAGATCACTGCGGTCTATTATATACACCTTATCCTGTATTTTTGCAAAAGGCTGTTTCCACGGCTCGAACAAATGACTTTCTGGTCACATGACAACAACTTTACCAGTCACGCCAAGGCTTCCCTTTGTTTGCATATACTAGTTGCAATCAATATTTTTGTGATATTAAAAACTTTAGTATTTGAGAAAGAAATTTTACCTGGTGGCTACCTTTAAGAGGAGTTAGATTGACACCAACATCAGATATGCAAACCATAGTTATTTGATCAGCAGATCTCAAGAATGGATATCTCCTCAAGCAACTTTCTATATACTTGGACATTGCTTTAGCCAATGGATAACTCAAAATAAATCCAGCTCCACCAAAAGCTTGATTAAATGAATACCAATAATTCGATAAAAGATACTCTGATTGACCCCCCAAATAGTAATATTTCGTGTGATCATACTGTGCGAGAACATCAACCATATTATCTACAAAAAATACTGAATCGTCGTCCCCCATTACCACCCATCTCACCCCTTCATGTTCCTCTCTAAACACCTCCATTATTCCATGTACCATTCGTGCCATAGTTGGCGCGACATGGTTAGTTTCTTCGATTAATTTAGTTATGTTATCGGATACTCTATAAGGCGGGGAAGACATGGACCATGGCAAAAGATCATCGCCCGTTGGAGCTACATCAAGAAAGAGATAACCGCGCATTTTATTTGGTCTCCACCATGATTCAATATATTCTTTTCTATAATGCCATGCCCCCTCAGATCCAAGAAGTCCAAATAATAAATGGCTAAGGTTTGTAGGGTTAGAATCATGACCAAATTGTGGGGTTTTAGATCTTGAGGAATATAAAAGATGAGAAGATGAACAATTGGAATCATTGAAAAGGAAAATTGAACCAAAGTAAAGAACAGCACCTGAAATCAGCACCACTCTGCAAAGAATAGCAACAAAGAACTTGTCAAATGAAACTCTGAGTTTTTCTTTGATTGTATTTAATAAATTGAAAGCAAATGCAGATGACATTGTTTGGTTTATTTGCGTAATTAAAATCAAGATGACATTGTTATAATCGATGTATACAGGCAAAAAAAATAACCAGTAAATTTGGCCGGCTATATGTGTAACAATAAATTTCTTCTGTATTCAAAGTATTATTGACTGGCAGGTATATTTGTCATGTTGCGAAAAAACAATCACTTTCTTTATTGTATTCGAAGTATTTTATTGACTAATCATGTGACAATTAATATTAAATAATTAATTAAGATATTTGTTAGTTTAAGTCCTTCAAGAGCACACCTATGGAATAGGCTATTAATAATGGTGGCTGCTAAACTCACCCTGATTTGCTACTTTTTTTTTTTTTATAACGGTGGTATACCGGCAGTTTGTGCGTACCTTTATATTTCACCAGATACTTACTGCCTCTTTAACATCACAATATTTATTTATTAATTATTAATATTTTGATTGAATAAAATCAACTGAAAGGAAAACCGTTTCGTCATTTTTTATTTTATTTTATCTTATATTATTACATGCCGTAAACTTATTCAACAAGAATTATAACTTTGAGCACCAAAGCTTAGGTAAATAGGAAGAAATTAATTACTGGGTGACCTTAAGTTACTACTCCCAGAGGCGGATCCACCTCCTGACTTACGGGTTCACATGAACCCGATAAATTTTGTCTAAACAGTGTAAATGTATTTGAAAAATTTACTAAATATCTATAAATGTTTGAATGTGAACCCAGTTACTATTGAAAATTTACTCGAAGACTACTCCGCAAAAGATATATTCCACTTTGTTCCATTTTATATGACACCTTTATATATTTAGAAACTCTTTAAAAATTTAAACTTTTGTTTTATCCTTAATGACATGCCTTTACAGACATAAAAATGGCATGGCATAACAAAAAACCATAAGTTCTTGAAATATTTTTGGTACGTGCAAAAATTTTATCCTTCTTTGTTAAACTTCATATTCAGTCAAACACGATTATATAAAATAAAAAGTAGGGATATTAGAGAAATCATTTTCAAGCATATCCCATATTCATCAAATCGGGGCTAAATTCCAAACTTAGTTAGTTTTTGTTTGTATTGCGTACGGTGGCGGAGCCACATGCACCCAAGAGGTGTCAACGAACACTTCTTTGTCGGAAAATTACATTGTTTAGCTCAATAATCTTTTTTAAATATATATATATATATATATATATGTATATACTATATAATGACATCCCTTTACTTCTCGGTGAGTTTTGCGGGGAAAAAAAAAGGAAAATAATAAAACTGTAGAAACAAAGTGATAGAAAGAGAGGGAGTAACCAGACAGGGGAAGAAGCGATACAATGGAGCCAACGATCTTCAGAACAGATGATTTCAATGCATTGTACGAAGCCATGATATTAATCCATCATTTTCTAAAAAAAATCAGAGGATTTTCTGAACTTTAGAGCAAGAAAAAATACATTAAAGAAAGAGAAGAAAGAAAAAAAAAGATTAATTTTTGCACATAATGAAGAAGAATATGACACAAATGATTAACTCAGTCAAGAGTTTGTTATGGAAATCCAAGGATGTACCTTAGTAATCGTGTGGTTAGCACTAGAGGTGGATCTAATATCCTATAAATTAAAAGATAATAATAAATTTTGTCGCTTAATTATCGATATTCTTGGTCATATTATTATATTTAGACTATTTTGGTTAGAACTTTTATTGCTTTTAAATATAGAGTAACAATACAAATTTAATATAATGTAAAAAAAGAAAATATCTACATTATCAACGCACATAAGTTAAAAAGTAAGATTTATTATCCTAATGGCATCTTGGTTGTTCAAAACCTCAAGTTTATGAATGTTTCAAGTTAGGGTCTCCTTAGGTAGCTAGGTCGGAGTTTAATGTATTTAATCTGAGAAAATACGCTCAAGAATATGATATTTATTCTCCTAGCTGACTTAAGCTTTGTAACTTATGAAAGTCTTAGACATCAAAATTTTATCGCGGATCAAATCCATATAAAATTTTGGGCAAAATCCTAAATTTAAGATACTACGAGTCCATCGAGTTTTTTGGAGGCAACTCTATCTGAAACCCTTACTTGGAGGTTACTCAACCTGAAACCATAGCTTGGAGGGTACTCTGTCAAAATCCTAGCTACACCTATAAAAGGGGCCACATATTCCCTTTGCGAGGCATCTCGAAATTCCATAAAAATTCATGGAATATTCACAAAGAGATCAAACACATCAAATTTTGTCTTTCTCAAAGACGTCGAAGTGATCAACGAATGTTCTTCCTTTTCATGGAGATCAAATAGATGTTCTTCCTTTTCAGGGAGAACGATCTAAAAGAAGAATCAAAGAAACAAACAGAATTGTGCCGCATCATTTTATCAATAAAATTATATTTTTTTATATTTATATTGCGATTACAATTTTTTTTATCATAAATAATTTGTTGCAAACAGAAAGATATTAAAGAATTTATTTAGCTTTTCCAATGTGCCAAAAAAGATTATGACGAAAACTACATAAATAAACTGTATTCTATCGAATTATTGCACGTTGCAAAAAAGGAATAATTTGGAATAAACAAAAAAACGCAGAATTATGTATAAAAAATAGTTAGTAAATTAATGTAAGAGACGGTAAATTAGGGTAAATTGTACATCTAGGCTGGCGTATTAAAGGCACCTCTATCCTAACCACGGCGCAATATAAGGATCTGAGAAACCCTTCCCAAATCAAATTGTAGTAATTAATTTAATACATGATTAACAGAAATTAATTAGGCTTGTAGCCTTGTGATGAACCAATTACAGCTTGGGTAGATGGTTGTTACGTATCGTTTCATAATTTATCGTATTGTATAGTATTGTATTGTACCATATTGTTGGGGGGGAAATTATTATATAAAAAGGCAGGGTAAATGATAAAATAAAATTATTTAATAATAATGAAGGGTGAGATTGAGAGCTAAAGACAATGTAACGACGCGACCACACCAAATCGGTTGTTACATAAAGTGGCACATTTCGTCGTTATGTACGACCAATTTAACGATACGATACAATAAAATTTAAGTAACAATGAAAACAAACATCGTATTTAAAATAACAATACGATACAATACAATGGGTAACAACCATCCAAACAAGGTGTTAGTCTCCGGTTCCCTTGTTATTATCTCAACTAACTTCTGTTTGACCAAAAAGTGTTAAGTTTTTTGTTAAACTGATTAAGCAAAGTAATTACGGGCAAATCCTAGTTAAACGTAATAAATTCTAGATCTAAGATCAATAGATATCAATGATAGGGGACATTATTCAAGATTATTAAATGTCTAGTATGTGCTCAATCATTGTCAATGAATAGGAGAATAATGGTGGGCACTAAATATGACAAATGACAATAAATGTAAATAGAAGGAATTAATCACTCAAATATTGAATGGTGTTGATGATTCCTCCTTCTGACAGCAACGTGTGATAATAAACTATGGGGATGGACAAAGTGTTCTTGGATCTTGTGAGTGAAAAAGCAGAATAAACAATAAAATCAAACAGGGGCGACAAGACAAGCTTTTTGTATATATTCTTCATAGTCAACTTCTTACAAGTGCTCTTATCAGAAAAGTGAAGATCTCTTTTCTGTTTTCTATCTCTTACTTAGGAAACCCTAAAAAGTACAATCAGAGGAATATTCAATAGAATACTCCTTTTCATAATTCTAAAACTATCTTAGCCTTTGTTGCTACTCTTTCTCTACTCGACCTCGGTCTTGGTCTCTCGTTTGGCGACTCCTAGCTATTGGGCCTTGCTCGACCTCTACCATAACTTGTCCATTTGCATTCGCTAATCCTAGTCGATTTTGACCCATACAGTTAGACCCTCCGCTTATTGAGGTCGTCTTCTTGGTCGACTTCAGTGAGCGAACTTTATCTGCAGCCGTTCAGGAGAAATTCTGGCATGACGGCCGAGCAAAAGTGATCACCGTCGAAATGGTGACATGTCGTTCCAAGGGTCGTGGTCAGCGAGGCAGGCGTGGGATGATGTCATGGCCACGTGCATCATCATTGCGCATCTTCCCAATGCAAAGCATCATTTCTCGAGCCTCTGCCGCTTCGGTTCTTGGGCCACTGACGGTTATTTGCGCCGATTCGAGCGCCACAGTTGTTTGAAAATAGAGGAGGAGGGGAAGTTTCTAAGTGAAACTTTCGCACTTTCTAAGTTTATCTCTGCATTTTGCTTCCTCCTCTTCTTCTTCTTCTTCAGTTCTTACTTTTTGTTTCTTCCACCGCCAACACCCTCTCTTTTCCGGCTCCACCGCATACACACTATCGCAAAATGACCAATTCGACTCCCAACTCCAAGATAGTCTCTGATGATACCCCATTATCGGTGGCTATGCCCTCTAGTGGCGGAGAACCCATGGTTGTGAAAGATGAGAGCTTCCCCACCGTGGAGGAGGTCGTTCCACGTAATCCAACTTCTAGGAACAAACCCTCAAAAGAGCATGTTCCAGACCCCGAGCTGGTATTGTCCGAGATGGGGTCGAAGCATATCTCCGCCCTCATATCCAAATTCCACATCCGCGCTCATATCGATATCGTTCCAGCGGGGGACGGCGTGATACAAATCCACCAACCCGGGTATTGTGCATTCTATCCCTACCCATTCTTGGTAGGATATTCTCTTCCTCTTCCTCCATTAGCAGAAGAGTTCAGTCATTTTTACAGCGTCTGCCCGGTGCAGCTTTCCCCTTATCTTTAAAAAAAATCATGTTGACGAAGTTCGCGGAGCTGGCAGCCTACGAAGTCTCTATCCGTCACCTGCTGCACCATTTCTCGTCGAGCTTCTACAGGGGCACAATGATTTATCTTCGCCAGCACGGAACTAAAGGGCTGGTGGTAGGGATGGACGACAAAGCGAACCGCCGGTTCTAGTTCAGCTATTTCTACATCAAAACTGAGCACGTGGTGGCAAACCCAAGCAGGTTCCCTGAACAGTGGAATTTCAATCGTAAGTATCTTTTACTGTTTGAAGTCTATTTGCTTTCTTTTCTTTGTGTTTTTTGACTCATTCATTTTTTTGTAGCTGAGAGACGCCCACCTTCTCTGGTCGCCGACATCAGCAACTGGGTAGCCCGCATCCTGCCTCATACTATGGGGATTCGTGACTGGGCGTCCTTCAATAACAGGTTTTGGCCCAAAACCTCGACCGGTAAGTTAGATTCTGGCTTGATAATCATTTCGCCACTGGCTTGATAATCATTTCGCCCTTATTATAGCATGTTGCTATTCATTGTTGTCTTTTAACGCGACTCCCTTTTTGTGTCAAGTCAACGGGCTTCCAAGAAGGCGAAGTCTCCCGTACTTGCATTCAGCCAGGAGGTCGCCTCGGTTGGGATGTAGTTCGTACTGGCTGAGTCTGTAAGGAGTGCTCATCCTTAAACCCCTTCATTGGGTGACTCCGACTCACAGGCAACCGTTATGTTGGCAGAGGCCCCGGCTCGCCCAGTTATGCACCTGATCGACGAGTGTTCTCCCAGTGAGGAGGAGGCAGCACTTTTGAAAAGGCGGAGGGTATATACTAGCAGGGTCACCACGGTCGATGTCGCGCCCGAGGGGCCGATCATTTTGGGCGCGAAGTCGGTGCATCCACTAGGCATCGAGGCTGCTCGCGTGTCGGAGATCGCCTCGGGAAGAGGCCGTTAGAGGCAGATGGGGCCACTACGGGGGATGAACGTGCACGATTAACTGAGGTTGTCTCATTATCTGTGGATGGGAGAGATAAATTGTCCTCGTAGAAGACAATGGGTCAGGCTCTGACATCGACCCCGAAGAGGTGCGGGACTTCGAAGAGAGGTTTACCCGGGTGGAGATAAGGACTGAGGGGTCTAACCGGAACATCGACATCCCCGTGGATTATAACCTCTTGGTTAATTTAGAACAAGTGGTTCCAACTTTAGCCCTTTTGTGTGCGGTTTTTTAGAATATGACGCTGCAGAATCTTAAGGATGGGGACCTGTCACTAGGAATCTCCGGGATGGCCCTGCGAGTAAGTTCTCTTTCCACATTTAATTCCATTCACTTCTTTTATGTTGTTAGCCTCTGCTGATCCGTCTTCTTTTATCTATCAGACCCTCATTCTGGAGATTGAGCGTGATTGCCGGGAAGAGAAAAGGGTGGCCCTCTACAAGTAGATGGAGTCTAAATATAGGGAATATTGTTCCAAGCACCGAACACTGGTCAACATACTCGGTAAGGACATTCAATTCTAGGCCCTCGGTGATGAGTTGGAACAAAAATATGAGCAGCTGAGGGAGAAGGACGATGAGATCATGAGGGACATTGGCAGGTGCATCATGCTTGAGGTGACGCTAAGAACTAAGGATGACGAGCTCAAAGTGAGCAAGGGAGTGATGGCCAAAAATGTCGATCTTCAGGCTCAGGTGGCATCATTACGGGTCGAGCTCGAATAGAGTGAAGTTAGGTCCATTGTCTTGAGGGGCGAGTTGACCTCCAGAGCTGAAGAGTTGGAGAGGGTTGAGAGATCCAGAATGGATTATGTGGTTGCACTATAGGGAACCCTCCGTGTCTTCATGTCCGAGTGGGCTAGTGAAGCAGAAACGTCGGCACTTAAAGAAGCGAGGCTTGAAGAGCGGATAGGTGGTTTGGAGGCAGAAGTGTCAGGCCTGAATGAGCAGATTTCCGCTCTGAAGGCCGAGAAGGCACAGAAGCAGGCCCAACCGTCTACCTCTCATGCTTCCACTTATCCCAGTGTGTCGCAGGAGTTATACGAGAAGTGGGTTCATGTTGAGGCCCAGCTTGATATATATAGGGCTCTGATGACGGCTGGGAAAGCTTCTGAGGCTGAGTTCGAGGATGCTCGTGTCAAGACACGTGCGGCTCGTGACGCCTGCGCTACGACCCTGGTACGCCCGGAATGAACGATGACGAAGATGATTTGGACGGTCTTGCATCTGATGCTTGGTACGATGATGAGTATGCTGATGGCGCTGGTGATGGTAGAGATGATGTGGTGTGATGTCTTTGTACTTAGTTTTTGTTCTTTCCTTTCTCTTTTTTTTTTGTGGGGGCGTCTTTCAGTCCCTTTGTAAAATGTCTTGTTTTGAATGGAATGATTTACTTTTTGATGTATGTTTTCGGCCCTTTTCGCTTTTCTGTGAATGTTTTTCTTTGCAAGAGTTCCTGAATTTTAGTTGGTCTGAACGTTGTCGGTCGTTAAGACATTCGTACTTTGCCAAATGTTAGTCGATTTAGTCAAGATCGAATATAACTTGATTCGAATGGGGTCGAATGTATATTTGAAACCATTATTCGAGTGAGGCCGAATATAAGTCGATTCGAACGAGGTCGAATGTGGACTTGAAAAATAATTCGAACGAGGATGAATATAAGTCGATTCGAACGAGGTCGGATGTAGACTTGAAAAATATTTTGAACGAGGTTGAATATAAGTCGATTCGAACGAGGTCGAATGCAAACTTGAAAAATAATTCGAACGAGGTCGAATGTAAGTCGATTCGAACGAAGTCGAATATAGACTTGAAAAATAATTTGGACGAGGTTGAATGTAAGTCGATTCGAACGAGGTCGAATGTACATTTCTTGCGTTGGCATGGTGTGTGAACTTGGTGAAGGCATGTAGGAACATCATATGATTGCATATATTGCTTTGTTTATACATTCATTGGAGAGTTTTACATGTTTCTGCTCAGTTCGTACATACATTCGAGAAGTCCTAGTCTATCTAGTCCCTTCATCGGTCGGCCGGGAGAAGTAGATGATAGGTCGGGCGATGAACTTAACACTCAAACTTCGAGACTCCCTCTTCGTTGCCTCGTTAAAAACCTCCCCGAGAAAACCCAATTGGAAAAAAACCGGTTGAGGGAAAAAAGTACGACTTGGAGGACGTCTATCTCTAGAAGTTGAAGTATTTGAGGTGGGCGACGTTCCAATTGTTTGGTAGTAGTTTTCCCTTCATTGTTTCTAGCTGGAACGTCCCTTTGCTTGCCGTCGCTGTGATTTTGTACGGGCCATCCCAATTGGTTCCCAGTTTGCCTTCCCCTAGGTCTTTGCTCGCTTGTGTTTTGTCTTTGAGTACATAGTCTCCAACTTTGAGTGGCCTGACTTTGAATTTTTGTTGTAGTACCACTCTGCTTGCTGTTTTTTAGCTATCATTCTTATGTAGGCCATGTCTCTCCGCTCATCGGCTTCGTCGAGGTTTTTCCTTCTACTTTCGTCGTTGCTTGGCCTGCTCTCGTTGGAGTATCTTAAACTTGGTTCACCGACATCGACCGGTATTACTGCAATACTCCTATAGACTAGTGAGTATGGCGTTTCTCCTATGCTTGTTTTTGGCGTGGTGTGGTATGCCCATAGCACTTCCGGCAGTAATTCCAGCCACAGTCCCTTGGCGTTTTCGAGCTTCTTTTTCATGACATTCAATTTTATTTTATTTTGCTGGAGGACTCCGCCTGACTGTTGCCTGCTGGGTGGTATGGTGTAGAGAGTATTCTCTTAATGTGTCATTTTTTGAAGAACTCAGCGGTCTTTTTCCCAGTGAACCGAGGTCTGTTGTCGCAACTGATTTCTTTGGGGATGCCGAAGCGGCATATAATATTTATCCATATGAATGTGATAACCTCTTGCTCGCATATTTTGGCGAATGCACCTGCTTCCACCCATTTTGAAAAGTAGTCAGTTAAAACTAATAGAAATTGTGCATTGCCTCGTCCAGCTGGGAGTGGTCCGACGATGTACATTCCCCATTTGATGAAGGGCCAAGGCGAGATGACTGAGTGGAGTTTCTCACCTGCTTGGTGAATCATGGGGGCGTAGTTTTGGCATTGCTCTCACCTTTTGACGAGGTCGGAGGCCACTTTTCATTGTGGGCCAATAGTAGCCTGCTCGTACGAGACATCTGACGAGGGATCAGTTGCCGGTATGAGCTCCGCAGTGGCCCTCGTGTACTTCTTCGAGGACGTGCCGTGTTTGGCTTGGTCCTAAGCATTTTTCCGGGGACCACAAAATGTTATTTTGTACAAGTCGCTATTGATGATGTTGTACTTGGTTGTCTGCATTCGAAGCCTCTTGGCTTCTTTTTTATCAGGCGGGAGCACACCGTCCTGCAAATATGAGATAATACGGTTGCGCCAGTCCCAAGTCATGTTTATAGTTCGTACCTCGATTTGATCTATTGATGAATGGAGGAGGGTGACCATGTTATATTTTCCGGTTATGTTCCTGGTAGCTACTGCCAATTTGGAGACACCATCTGCATCAATGTTCTACGACTGAGGTATCTGGTCGAGCTGGCATTCATCGAACTCGGGCAGTAGCTTGCAGATCTCGGTCTGATATTTTAGTAGCCTTTGTTATTTAATTTTCAAAGTCATTTTGACTTGATTGATGACGAGTTGTGAGTCACATCGGAGGATGACCTGTCATGCTCCATATTTGAGAGCTTATTTTAGTCCTGCAATTACAGGCTCACACTCGGCCTCATTGTTAGTCATATCGGGACACCGTATGGACTGACGGATGACTTCGCCCGTCGGGACCTCGAGTACGAGTCCCAGCCCAGATCCTGACACTTTGGAGGTGCCATCGGTGTATAGAATCCATAGGCCGGGTAACTTAGGGGAAATACTAGAGGCTTCCCTTTCGACCTCGGGCATTATTTTAGTGTTGAAGTCGGCGAGTACTTGAGACTTTATCGTTGTTCGCGGTTGATATACTATATCATGCTCGCTCAACTCGATGGAACACTTAGCCAACCTACCTAACAGCTCGGGTTTATGTAGGATGCTTCTCAGGGGAAAGGTCGTGACAACCGAGATGGAGTGGCATTGTAAATAAGGTCTAAGCTTTCGTGAAGCTACGACTAATGCCAGTGCCATCTTTTCGAGGTGAGGGTACCTCGTTTCAGCGTCGACCAAAGTTTTGCTAATGTAGTAGATTGGAGATTGCGTACCTTTGTTTTCATGGACCAAGACTGCGCTTACCGCAACGTCGGATACGGCCAAGTAGATTGGAGACGTTCTCCGAGTTCTGCCTCGGCAAGCAGCGGGGGCGTGGACAAGTATGCCTTTAATTCTCTTAGGCCATTGACGCACTCGGAATTCCACTAAATTCTGTTAAGTCCACGCACATGCTCCATTTCCCATTTATCTTTTTCACCATGACCACGTTGGCGACCCATTGGGGGTACTTTGACTCTCTGATAGAACCATTTGCGAGCAACTTTTCTACCTCTTCGCGAACGGCATCATTTATTGTAGCATTGAATTTTCTTCTGATCTGGCGTATCGGCAGGTAGAAGGGGTCGACATTCAACTTATGTGTTGCAATTTCCTTTGTGATACCTGGCATATCTGCATGGGAGAAGGCAAGCAAGTTCGCGTTGTCGGTTAAAAATTTATGGAATTTACCTGGCTATAGGAGTTTGTGGCCGATGTAGGCTTTTTGTTGTGGTCTCTTTTATCCAACAGTACGGGATTGAGATCTTTCACTATTGATTTCGTGGCTTCCAAGATGTCGGGGTCTTTGATGACGTCTCTTTGTCCGTCGCCCCCTGACCCTGACCTCGCTAATTGCTATGATTTTGTGCCTTCGCCTTTCAACTATTGAGTGTATGTGCAGTCTTGGGCGATGCGATAGCATTCTTGGGTTGTGCATTGTTCGTCGTGGATGCTGAACACTCCCTAGGGGGTAGGTAACTTGATGACCTGATACAGGCTAGACGGGATTGCCCTCATGGCGTGTATCCAGGGTCATCCTGTAATGGCGTTGTAGGGTGTGTCTTCGTTCATGACGTGGAATGTTGTTTCCAGGGTGACACCACCGGCCAGAACGGGCAGTGTGATCTTTCCGGAGGTCCGCTCAACTGCATTGTTAAACCATGTTACTGTTATGCAGCGTGGTACTATCTTATCCTCGAGTCTCATTTGTGCGAGAACTCTGGGGTGGATAATACACGCGCTGCTTCCGTCATCTACCATGATCCTTTTTACATCGGTGTCTGCAATTCGTAAAGTAATGGCAAAAACATCATAATGAGGAAAGGCCAAACTCTGGGTATCCGACTTATCGAAAATGTTACTTTCTTCGAGGTCGTCATACCGTTCATGGGTGATCGACCACTTCAACTTGAGGGTGGTGGTGAATTTCACGTGATTGATCGTTGTGTCTTCGCCTCTGCCGGTGATCATTTGGATGGTGTGAGCTGGGGAGGGCGGTTTTGGGGGCCCTTGATGTTTTTCCCGCCCACGGGCGAAATTGGCTCTTCCTCGATCGCTCATCAGCTCCCTCAAGCGTCCTTGGTGGAGCATGTTTACTACCTCTTGCCACAAGGCTATACAGTATTCGGTCTTATGGCCTCTCTCCTGATGGAATTCACAGAAGGCATTCGACTTTCTGGTGTTTGGATCGGACTTCATCTTTTGCGGCCATTTCACCTTGGGGCCTAGATTCCCTAGGGCGTAGACTATTTTTGAAGGAGAAACACAAAAATTATGAGCAGATAACAGTGGAGGCATACCTCTTTCGTTTCGGTCTCCCTGTCTGCAGCTTAGATGGGCCGTAGACATGGTGGGGGGATGGTAGGACGGTCGTTCTAATATACGGTTGGTGCCTTTCGCGATTGGGAAACGGACCTACATGGTCTCTTCGGGTGTCGTTCCAGCGGTCTTTACTTGACTCCATCTGGACCGACGTCAACGGGTGGGTTAGATCGTTGAGGTCGTCCTCGTCTACTCTCACCTCGGTATGATAAGCGTTGTGTATTTCTTCCCAGGTAGTGGGGGGGTATTTCATGAACCTGCTCAACATTTTTCTAGTCGCCCTCGACCCACTTCTGTTCAACCCGTTCTGGAAAGTTGCTACTGCCATTCCCTCTGACACGTTTGGAATGGTCATTTTTACTCTGTTGAATCGGGCGAGAAAGTCCCTGATTCCTTCGACGGGTGATTGTTTAATGGCGAATATACCATTCACCCTGGCTTCTGCTTTCTTGGCCCCGACATGGATGGTGACAAACTTGTCAGCCATCTACTAGAACGTTTCTATGGAACATGTTGGTAATTGTGAATACCATGCCAAGGCTCCCCCGATCAGGGTTTCACCGAACTTCTTCAGCAGTACCGACGACACTTGTTCTTTGATAAGGTCGTTGCCTTTCACTGCGATGACATAATGGATGATGTGATCTTCAGGATCCGTTATGCTGTCATATATTTTAAAGTATGGCGGAATCTTGAAGGTTTTGGCTATGGCATGAGTGCAGCCTCATCGTTGTACGACTGTTCCACGAACCGGTCGACGTCCCATTTTGGCAGATGTTTTGGGGCGACTGGTATCTTATCAACCCTCTCTTGGTGTTCCCTCATTTGGTCGCGGAGTGTTTTATTCTCGCTCTCCATATCTTTCATCTTTCTCAGAATAGCAGCGAGGGCGTCATTACCTGCATCCAGAGGCGGGCCCAGGATTTGAGCATGGCGGGGAAACCATTGTATGCTAATAATTAGCGATAAAATTTGGCGGCAAGCTCTTTGAAAACTCAATGATTATGATGACTTATCCTCCAAGTACAAATAAAAATAAGTTCTAAAGAAATAGAAAGCATCGAACAAAGAGAGAAATTACTATGCAAAATATGTGCTACGGAAAGGGAAGATATTTGATTTAAGACTGTTTCAAACTTTCAAATTTCGAGCTTTTTCTCAATTAAAAAAGGGGTCTGTGATCAAAAGGGTGTTCAAACTTACAAAATTATCAAAAAACTTACTAAACAAATCAAGATTAAGGATGTGCTAATAGTTAAAGAACTGAGAAAAGCCTCAAACTCTTAATTAGTTGTCATTGCCGAATCAGAGTTGACGGATCCGCTACTTTGTCAAAGTGATTGTTGAAGAAAATTGTGGAAGAAGAATTTGTATTTTTCTACTTCTGAAGCGCAGTAAACTGCGAACTTTAGCACCGCTTTGACATTGAATCTTTAGAATTTTAAGGCTTTTAAGTTTAAGGAAGGGATTTGAAAAAAAATAAAATTAAGTAAGTTGACTATTATATATTAAAATAACTATATTTGAATTCAAAAAAAAGATAAAAGTAAAAAGTGAAGCAGTTTGCTATTTAAGGGGTTGAATTCATTAAACTCATAACAATATTATTAAAATTGCAACACAAAAATAAAAATAAAAAATTGAAATAATAACTTTTTCAATAAAAAATACTTAACCAAAAATATTAGCAACAAATGTTCATTGAATGATATGTAGTAGTGGAAGGAGAATTAAAATCCCCATTAGCATTAATTGATACGTCATCCTCCTGCGAAAATTCATATTAAAAAAATTTAAAATTAAATTGTTGAAAAGTGAATATAAATTACAACATCAAAAATATATGTTTGTGAAAACACACTTTTGTTACAACAATTTCATCTGCCTTCTTGCAATCATTAGTCGTTACGGTTTCACGTTTCTTAAAAATTTAAATAAAATATATTATCGTGATCATATAGTTCGGAAATAAATGTTACATGACTACACAATGATGTAAGTTATAGAAGAACATTATTTGATAATGATTCATTATTTGATATAAGGTTCTTTATATTTTAACAACCCTTAGTAATATTCTGGCTCCGCTAAGTTTATGATTGCTTCCAATGTTCCAAATTAGACATAGGTAAAACGTAGTATATACATAGTCGTCTAATTTGGACATGAAAAAGTATTTTTTTTTAAAATTGAAGACGGTTACTTGGTTAAATCTAATTTTTCAAAAATAAAAAACAACGAACTATTCAAATACGTACTTAATTGTTGGAATAACTATTCAAGAGATAAAATGATGTGAATATTTCGGAGCACTCACGACCAATCAATTGATTTTGACTTTGAATTTAAAAATAATTAAATAAATAATTATTAACTTACCTAACTAATTTTGTCTTAAACTACTATATGTCTTTCTCCTACCGTGTCACTTGTCATAATCCTAAGCTAAATGTTCTTCATATATATATATATAGACACACATAGCTTTTTTACTTTTTAATAAATTGCGTTGAACACTTTATCGTGTAATTCAAATCCATCTTCCATGTTTGGAAAACTATTTGTCATTCTATATCATTACTCCAAAACAGAAACTCAAAACAGATTATTATTATTTTAGTAACATTTTTCAAGGAAAAATATTTAACTTTCTAGCCCATTACTCAAAAACATAGATTCAAAATTAACAAATTCAATCCAGCAAACCAAACTTTTAAAATTTGATAATAATTGTTAAATTATTTTCAATTCTAATAAATAAATAAAATCACTGCCCAACATGGGAGGTAGTATCCCTTTTTTGGTGAATTCGTTGGATGAATATTTTGTTTGCCTATTTTCTAGTTCTAGTTTCAAATTTCAAATTAACACCAACTTTATTGGAGATATGTGTTAGAAAATGACACTTGTTGAATTGTAGTTATGCATTTGGCATCATTACATTCTTTTGCTTCTCCTTTTATATATATAATATAATATAAATAGATTATACATATAAAAACTATTTTTTGGATGATCAACCAACCCAACTTCAACACTGATTTAGCTTTTAAAAAAAGTTTACATATTAAGTAAATAGAAGAAAAAAAGACTTACTTGTGGTCCATCGGTCGTTCCGAGAAGTTTAGCCCCGTTTCCCCTATTTCTGCTTTATCATGTGTTATTTAGCTCATTTATGTTGTGTTGGGTCGGTTGGCTCGGGTTCGGAGTAGTTGTGGAGAAAAATGAGACACTTAGTCTCTTAAGTTGGTTAAATAGTTGGAAAAGTCAACTGAAGGTTGACTTATAGGTATATGATCTCGGAACGTGGTTTTTATGGCTCGAATAGCTTCGTTAGGTAATTTGGGAGTTAGGAGTGTGTTTGGAATATTGTTCGGAAATCCGGAGTAGAATTAGGCTTGAATTGGCGAAATTGAATTTTTGGCGATTTTCTACGGCAGTGGAAAATTAGCTATCGGGGTTGGAATGGAATTCCGAAAGTTGGAAAAAGTTCGTAGTGTCATTTTGGATGTGTGTGCAAATTTTTGGGTCATTCGGACGTGGTTTGGGTGGTTTCGGCATCGTTGGCGAATTTCAGAAGTTTAGAAATCCTTAGACTTGAATTATGGACCAATTTGGTGTTTTGATGTTATTTTGAGTGTTCCGAGGGTTCGACTAAGTTCGGGTGATGTCATATGACTTGTTGGTACTATTGGTTGAGGTCGTGAGGGCCTCGGGATGAGTTCCGATGGTTGACAGATTGTTTTTTGGCATTTAAGGGTTGCTGGTGTGATTTCTGCTGGTGTTTCCGCACCTGCGGAAGGGGAGCCGTGTCACGACCCCAAATCCTAACAAGTCGTGATGGCGCCTATCGTGGAACTAGGCTAGCCAACCATCACATAACTACCCATTCGTTCTATTATAATATTTCACAAATTAATAACAAACAGCAAACATAGTATAAAATAATTTATTTAAGTCTTTACGTCCCCATAATAATCTAACAGTCTAAGCAAACCTCCCAAGACTGGAGTCAACATGGTCACGAGCATCTAAGAAATAAAACTAACTCTGCTAATGTATTAAATAATGTCTATGAAATAAATACTAATACTAATAAAGAAGGGAAATGGAGAAGCTGCGGACGCTGGGCAGCTACCTCGAAATCCCGTAAAGCTGCTGCTAACGAACAAAGATGGATACTGATCCGCACTAGTACATGGATCTGCACACAGAGGTGCAGGGAGTAATGATGAGTATGCCAACTCAGTAGTAATGAAAATAAATCACAGTCTGAAGTATATGAAACACACAACACAGATACACCAATTCACAAAACAGTAAAACATCGAGTCTCAATACAGCATACATAATTTAGAAAACCAGTTTCCAAAAATCCCTTGAAACAAGTGTATTTTCAAATATTTCTCAGTAAAACTCTCAGTAAGAATCAGTTTGAAAAATGAAGTGAATCATAGTCAAAAGCTCAGTAAAATCATCATAAAACTGCCCTTTGGGCCATAATAATCTCTCATAACATTTTCCTCAGCACCTCACCATCACTCAGTATCAGCCCAGCGGGCAACCTCACAGTCACTCAGTATCAGTCCAGCGGGCAACCTCACAGTCACTCAGTATCAGCCCAGCGGGTAACCTTACCATCACTCAGTATCAGCCCAACGGGCATCACTCGCAGTCACTCAGTATCAGCCCCGCGTGCATCACTCGCACTCAGTAGGTACCTGCGCTCACTGGGGGTGTGTACAGACTCCGAAGAGGCTCCTACAGCCCAAGCGCTATAAACAAGCCACATCATGGCATAAATCACTCTCAGGCACTCGGCCTCTCTCATAGCATAACATCCTCACAACATTGGCCCTCGGCCTCACTCAGTCAGACACTCTCAGCATGCCACTCGGGCCATGAATAAAACGGGGTTTTCGACCCAAAATAGTATTTCATTTCAAGAAATAGTAATATCATCAAAAAAGAGTGTCAACAATTTCACAAGAAAGACTGAGTGTAAAATCATAGTGTCAAAGTGAGAAATATCAGTAAAATAGTCCCCAAGGGTAAAAACAGATCGGCATTAGGCCCCAAACATGGCTTACATCCCAAGTATAACAAAACATAGTAATACTAATAACCATATGCTTTAAACGCGGTTTCGCAACTCAATAGTTTCCTAAAAAGATACATTTTTCCAAATTTCCAATTCGTGCACGCCCCACACTCGTCATCTAGTGCGTGCGTCACTCCAAATTCGTGGAAGGATGTAAAGTCCGGGGTTTCATACCCTCATGACAGGATTTAAAGACATTACTTACCTCAAACTAGCCCGAAAAGCTACTCCGCGATGCGCTTGCCTCTCGAATCAATTTCCGAGCGCTCCAAATCTATGAAGATCAAATCTTTATCATCAAATTATGCTTAAGGAATGAATTCCAATTGAAAAATACCATTTTTAGCTCAAACCCCGAAATTAGCCAAAACCCGACCCCCAGGCCTGCATCTCGGAACTCGACAAATTTTATACCAAAATGTTCTTCATCATCTCACGAGTCCGTACATATAAAGAACGCTAAAATCGGAGTTTGTTTGACCCCTCAAATCATCCCTAGAATGTCTCATAATCTCAAGCCCTAACTCCATCTTTTTCTACTGATTTTCATGAATTAAACACTGATATTATGTTCCTTAATCACCTATAATCGAGTTTTAGGGTCCAAAATCCTTACCTCAATGAAGAACTATGATTTCCCCTCTTCAAAATCGCCTCCAAGCTCTTTTCCCGTTCAAAAATGGTGTTAAAAGGTCTAGTGGTCTTTATTTAATTGACCGGGTCTTACTCTTCGCGATCGCGGTCACCTGCCCGCGTTCGCACTGACCAGTCCCCTTTGCCCTTCGCGATCGCGGTCAACGGTCGGCGTTGGCACAGACCAATCCCCTAGACCCCTCGCGATCGCGGTCAACGGTCGGCGTTGGCACAGACCAATCCCCTAGACCCCTCGCGATCGCACACCCCAGGCCCGCGAACGCATAGCACAAACGGCCTGGGATCCCTCAATTGCTAACACACTTCGCGATCGCCAGAAGATCCATGCGACTACACTGCCTACGATGCCCAACCTCTGCGATCGCGGACGCCTTCATGTGATTCGCGGACGCCTTCATGCGATCGCAGAGAGTAATTTCCCTGATCCCCCTCACTTGCACTACGCGATCGTGGTTCTTCCTACGCGATCGCAGTGAAGGATTTTCTGCTGCACCAAAAACCAGAAAACCAGCAATTCTCTAAGGCACAGAAATGTCCGTTAACCACCCGAAATCAATCCCGAGCCTCTCGGGACCCCAACCAAATTTACCAACACATCCCATAACATCATTCAAACTTAGTTTCACTCTCAAAACACTAAAAATAACATCAAAACACCAAAATCACATCGGATTCAAGCCTAAGAACTTTGAAATTTCAAATATCCACCAACGATGCCGAAACTATCCAAAACAACTCCAATTGACCCGAAACTTTGCATGCATATCCAAAATGATATTACGAACCTGTTCCAACTGTCGAAATTACATTCCGACCTCGATAGCCTATTTTCCACTGTCGACCGGAAATCACCAAAAACTTACTTTCGCCAATTCAAGCCTAATTCTACACAGGACATCACAAAAATATTCTGAACACACTCCTAACTCCCAAATCACCTAACGAAGCTATCCAAACCATAAAATCTGCATTCCGAGGTCGTTTACCAATAAGTCAACTCTCAATTGACTTTTCCAACTATAAGGCTATTTTTAAAGACTAAGTGATTAAACTCTCACTACAATCATTCTGATTCCAAGCCTACCAACTCCAACGCATCATAAACAGTATAACCAACCTATGACAAGTCAATAACAGTGATTATAATGCGATTTCTACGGAATGACCGACCGGGTCGTTACAAGCCGCAGGTGGGAGGTCGCTTGTGCGGGTGGGAGCCGTAGATGCGGACGCTGTGGAGCTTGGACTTTTTCGCAGAAGTGGAAGATTGGTCGCAGGTGCGCACCGCAGGTGCGATTGGGTGGACCGAAGATGCAGAAATGGTGCATTAAGTGGGTTCCGCACCTGCGATGGTAATTTCCGCAGGTGCGGTGCCGCGGGAGAGGAAATATGACCGCATGTACAGTTTTCGTTGGGCAGAAAGTATAAATGCTTGCCTTCACGAATTTTAGGCTTTGTTCATCAATTTTTCATACGGGTTGGAGCTTGTGGGAGCTAATTGAAGAGGGATTTCAAGGTATTTTTGTGGAGGTAAGTTTCTTGGACCTAAAACTCATTTCTATGGTGATATTTGACTGATTAGATGTAACGACATGGCCGTTCATTTTGAGAGTTAGCGCCCCAATCCCCTAATAACTATTCCTCCCATATCTATTTCTGCTTTTGGGACTTGTCGGAATGTTTAGTTGTCAACTTCAGAGAGTTTTTGGGCACATAGTCCTTATATGTGAGTTTAAGCTTTAGAAATCGGACCGTAGTTGGAGCTGTGTGAAGACGTATCCGGAATGGAATTTCATCGACTCCGTTAGCTCCGTTGGGTGATTTCGGGGTTAGGAGCATGTTCGGAATGTGGTTTCGAGGCATGTAGTAGATTTAGGCTTGAATTGGCGAAAGTTGAAATTTTGGCGATTTTGGCCGATAGGTGAAATTCTTATATCAGGATCGGAATGGAATTCCGAGAGTGGCTGTAGGTTTGTAGTGTCATTTATGACCTGTGTGTAAAATTTGAGGTCATTCGGACTAGTTTTGACGTGTTTCGGCATCGGTTGTGAAATTTGGAAATATCATAAGTTCTTAGGCGTGAATCCGTGCATAATTGGTGATTTTGATGTTATGGGATGTGTTTTAAAGGCTCGCCTAAGTTTGAATGATGGTATTAGGGCAGGTTGGTAAGTTTGGTTGAGGTCCCAGGGGCCTTGGGGATGTGCCGAATGCTCAAAGGGCGATTTTGAACTTGGAAAACCAGCTGAACCATTGATGGTTCTGGTGTCTCGCACCTGCGATGGATTTTCTGCAGGTGCGAAGTGAGGCTCACAGGTGCGGAGTTTGGTCAGGGGTCGCCAGGCTCGCAGGTGCGGAGCCGCAGGTGCAACCCCCGGACGAGTTAATAAGTTTTCGCACCTCCGATGGGTTGTTCCGCAGGTGCGGTCCAAGAGTCGCAGGAGCGGAAATCCCTAGACTGTTTATACAAAATCCGAGGGTTTGAATTTTATAATTTCTAAAACGATTTAGAGCTCGAATTTTGGTGATTTTCAGTGGGTTTTGAAGAGAAGACTCATAGGTAATGAATTCTAACCTTAATTCACTTGTATATCATTAATCCTTAGTAATTTCTTCAATTTAATCAATGAATTTGGGTGAAAAATCATGAAAATGGGATGAAAGTTCCCCAAGTAGAAATCTAATAAGTTAGAGAGATTTTCACGTCAGATTTTGATGATTGTTGTTCGAGTGAGTTCATGAGTGAATGGGTGTTCGGAATTTATGATTTTTACCCGATTCCGAGTTGTGGGCCCTGGGGACCTTTTGGGCAATTTTCCTAATTTCGCGTATTAGCTTCGAACTTATTAGCTATTTTGAATCCTTAAAGTGATATTTACGTTATGAAATCGAATTGAATAGATTTGGGCCATTTGAAGTCGGATACTCGTGGCAAGAGCGTGGTTTTGAGTTGAGTAGTGCAGTTATCACGACCCAAAATCCATTAAGGTCGTGATGCGCCGGACACCACTGTCGAGCAAGCCAATCATTAAATAGTTAAATTAAATTCCTGTTTTAGTATTTTGAAATCGTTACTTTTCATTTCATCACATTTTAAATACGATAAAAACCTGCTGAGTAAATACGATAGTTTAACAATCCATTTTAATAGAACATATCCCAAACACATCTCAGAACCCGGTGTCACAAGTGCATGAGAAAATATCTCGGAATTATACATGTACTACAATACTTGTCCGGAATACAAACTGGACAAGGAATTTAAAATAAAATAAAACACATCTAAGGGAGACTCTGCCGGTTGCGGATCGTCTCCGGATGGTGCAGCTCGTCTAAGTCTCCAAGTCAACCACATCACTGCGTCAAGCAAGGCCACTAGCTATGAATGTACTTGTGCAATAAAAATGCACAGCAAGTGTAGCATGAGTACGAAAAAAATGTGTACTTAGTAAGTATCCCACCTAACCTCGAAGAGGTAGTGACGAGAAGTCGAATTTGACACTTGCTAGAGGTCAATTTAGTAAAAATCAAGGGCGACACTAAGCATTAGTATCATAGGCAATTTAATAAGCAGTGATAAAAGATAACAACTTCTTTCACATTTAATACTTTAAATCTTCGTCATTTCAGTTGACAATTTATAATTCCCAGGCCAGTAAAACCGGTAATAATCACAAAAAGTACGCAGCAATTACCATGCGCAAGAAATGCCGAGGGTAGAACGGCGCGGACCAACAATAATAAAATGTGCAATGACGAAGGATTGAATGGATCGAACCATAGATGCATCTATTACCCCGCTCGTGAATCGATCATGCGACACGGTCATATATAAATAATAGAGTTATCCTGCTCATGAATCATACATGCGACTCAGGTACTCATAGATACACATATTCACACAATAAATTCACATTTTATAGGGTATATAGTTACTCAAGGAAGTGATAAAATTCTCTTTTAATGGACACGAAGATAGTCTTTAAATCTTTTCTGGAAATTCATTTTCCAAGTTCGATAATGTTTTAAATATTATAAATTTATTAGTAAGGTTACAAGTACGGCAATTAAAGCATGCTTTATCAGGAAAACAATTATCCCAAGAAAGTCAATTCTCTTTCTAGATGATTAAGGAAAATAAACTTTAACCTTCTTAAATATTCAGTTACTAATTCGATAATATTAACAGTCTAATTTAATTAACAAAATTACAAGTACAACAAGTAAAGCATGCTAGTGGGTCCTAGCCTACCCAGACACAAGCATAATAGTAGCTACGCACGGACTCCCGTCACCTCGTGCGTACGTAGCCCCCCCCCCCCCCCACACACACACAAATAGTAGCACTTATTCGATTAGTTCACCTATGGGGACAATTCCCCCTCACAATGTTAGAAAGGAGACTTACCTCTCTCCGAAGATTCATAACCGGCCTCCAAGCCCTTCCGACGACTCCAATTGATGCACACCGCCCCAAAACTATTCAAATAACAGGCAAACTAATGATAATATACTCTAATATGCATAACCATTCAGTTTATATAATTGCCTAACTCCGTTCGAAAAGTTGACAAAATTTCCCTCGGGCCCACGTGTCCGAATTCTTAAATTTTCGAAGATAATGATTACCCATAACCTCACAAACTCAAATATATGATTTTCTCTCAATTCCATGCCCAAATTCGTGGTAAAAATCCGAAAATACCAATTCTAGGTCCTCCCACCAAAACCCCAAGAATTCTACTAATTTCCATGTCTAAATCCATGTAAGATCACATATTTAACTCAAAAGTGGGAAGGAATCACTTACCTAGTGTTGCTTGATGAAAATCCCTCTTTGAAGCTCTCCAAAATCGCCCTAGCCATGTGAAAAATGGGTGAAATGAACTCAACCCACGATTTAAAACAATCTGCCCAGGCTGCTGCCCTCCTTCTTCGTGAACACATCTGCTCCACCGCGTTCGCGAAACCCAAAAACCCAGGCCCAACAATTTACTCTTCGCGATCCCATACCTCCGAATGCGTTCGCATACTTTCCTCGATCCAACACTCAGCGTTCGGAGTCCCCTCCCCACGTTCGCATAGGCCAGACAACCCTTGGCCCAGATCCCTGGTTCCTTATACGTGTTCGCACTCCCTTCACCGCGTTCGCATAAGCCAACCCAGCAGCCCTCCAAATTCCTCTTCACAATCGCACTCCCCTTCTGCGCATAAGCCAAATCCCAGCCCCTTCAATTTTCTTCTTCGCGATCGCACACCAAGGACCGCGATCGCGATGCACACTAGTGACACTAGAAAACAGCAGCAGCAAAACAGGGAAAAATGATCCGAAATTACCCCGAAATACACCTGGAGCCCCTGGGACCCCGTCCAACCACACGACTCAGTACCACAACATCCCACTGACCTGCTCGAGGCCTCAAATCACATCAAACAACGCCGAAACCACAATTCGCACTCTAATTCAAGCCTTATGAACTTTGAAATTTCAAACTTCTATATTCGATGCCGAAACCTATCAAATCACGTCCGATTGACCCCAAATTTTGCACACACGTCACATTCAACATTACGGAGCTGCTCCAACTTTCATAATTGCATTCCAACCCCGATATCAAAATTTCCACTTCCGGTCGGATTTCCAAAACCTTCAAATTTCTATCTTTAGCCAAATGACTTCAAAATGACATACGGACCTCCGAATTCACTTCCGATCGCGCTCCCAACCCCAGAATCACCATACGGAGCTATTCCTAGAATCGGAAACCCAAATTGACATCAATATCACTGAAACGCACTTCAACCCAGACTTATGAAATTTCTTCTAAAATGCTTACTTCTACAATATGCGCCGAAACGCTCCCGGGTCATCCAAAACTCGTTCCGAACATACACCCAAGTCCGAAATCATCATACAAACTTACTGGAACCTTCAAACCCTGATTCTGAGATTGTTTACTCAAAAATCTAATCTTAGTCAATTCTTCCAACTTAAGGCTTCTGAAATGAGAATTGTTTTTCCAAATTAACTCTAAACTTCCTGAAATTCAATTCCGACCACACCTACAAGTCATGATACCTGAAATGAAGTTGCTTGTGGCCTCAAACTTCCAAACGACGTGCTAGAGCTCAAAACGGCCGGTCGGGTCGTTACAGCAGTCGAGGTAAGTGGCTTGCCTAACTCTGTGTTGGGGACTTCCCCTTAGGTGGTTTTGACACTATTTGTTGATTGGGATCCGTGTGCGTGACGAGTATGTACACGTGCCATTGTTGCTAAAATTCCATTTTTCTTCACATGACACAAACCATTTTACTCATATTTCACTATTTCTTTCAATATTTAGGTAGTCTAGATTAGGAATAAGCATGTCTACCTGTTCTTATTTGAATTCCCCTTAATTGCTACTATGTGCACCGTGTTTAGGTAGTTCTATACTTATTCTTACCTGTGATTTTTCCTGAACTGTTTAAATAAACTATATCTGGTATTCATTCGCATTGCATATTTAAATTGGGACTACGAATGAGATTCCGGGAGTTTTCCCCTTATACTGCATTGCATATTTAAATTGGGACTACAGACGAGATTCCGGGAGCTTTTCCCCTGTACCGCATTGCATATTTAAATTGGGACTACGGACGAGATTACGGGAGCTTTCCCCCTGTACTGCATTGCATATTTTCTACTGTGAGATATGTTGTGCTGAGCCGAGGGCTCCCTGTTGCTATTTTCTTTTAGCTCATTGTTTCTACTATTTTTGCCTTAGCTTATTGTATCTCTCTGTTCAAATTTTAAATTGTTTTACTATAAAAATCCAGTAGAGCCTTAACCTGACCTCGTCACTACTTGATTGGGGTTAGGCTTGGCACTTACTAGGCACCAATTTGTGGTGTACTCATGCCCTTTCCTGCGCATGTGTTCCATGTGCAGATCCAGGTACCAACACCCAGTTTCGTGGCTAGGAGTCACTTAGCAGCTTTGAGGAGACCGCGAGGTAATTCTGCCGCCTCCACATAATCTCACGAGTCCCCTTCTACTCTATAATATCATAGATGACTTATACATTTCTGATGCTTCATTGTATAGAGATACTTTAGTACAGAGCTTGTGACTGTTGTGACATTTCGGGTTTTGGGAGGTGAAATTGTATATGCCGAGCGGCGATGTTATGTGTCTTCTTTTTGCTTTTGTTTCTTTTATTATATTGAATTTATTTTTCCGCAAATTTAGGCTTACCTAGTCGCAGAGACTAGGTGCCGTCACGAGACCGCCCGGAGGGTAAATCGGGTCGTGACATTAGACACGAAATTCATGGGAATTAATGGTTAAATTGGGGGATTAGGGCTTGAAATTGGAGACTTTGATTTAAGGATTTGAGTGGCCGTTTGTTGTCGGATTTTGATGTATTTGGTATGTATGAACTCGTGAGAGTGTAAGGATTCTAGTTTTGCTATTTTTATCGGATTTCAAGACGTGGGTCCGGGGTCGGGTTTGACCAATTTTGGATTTTTGATGTAAATTGGTTATTTTCAAGTGGGCATTGTTCCTTTATTGTATTTTAATGATGTGAATCTGATTTTGATTAGATTCGGGGTGATTTGAGGCCGAGTCGAGGAGCAAAGGCATCGCGGAGTAGATTTTCATCCGGCTTGAGGTAAGTAATGATTGTAAATCTTGTCATGAGGGTATGAAACCCCGGACTTCGCATCGTATCACTATTTTGGAGTGGCGCACATGCTAGATGACGAGTGTGTGGCGTACACTGTTGGGGAATTGTGACTTGGTCCGTCCCGTAGAAACTATTAAGTTGCATATTTGATATTAATTCATATGATATTGCATGTTTTAAAGATTATTACTATGTTTTCGGTTGAATGCCATATTTGGGCCTCGTGTCAAGTTGTTTGGAACCTTAGTGGCTTTTTACCGTTATTTCCTCACTGTGATGATTTAAGATTTACACTCAGTCATGCTATGTTTAACTGATTTTGAAACTCAGTCTCATTTACACTATTTGATGCATAAAATGATATTTGGGTCGAGTACCCCGTTTTACCGATAGCCCGAGTGGCTTGAGAGGTTTCTGACTAAGTGAGGCCGAGGGCCTATGATATGAGGATATTATGGGATCGGGTTGTGCACCGCAGCATGTTACACTATTTTATGATATATGAGAGGCCGAGAGCCTGAGTGATTATGCCACGAGATGGCTTGTTATAGCGCTTGGGCTGTAGGAGCCCCTCCGGAGTCTGTACACCCCCAGTGAGCGCAGGTACCTACTGAGTGCGAGTGCCGAGTGCCGAGTGATTGGGAGGCATGAGTGCCTGTGAGGTTGCTCGAGGGACTGATTCCGAGTTATTGTAAGGTATGTTGGGTGACTGATTCTGAGTGATGTTATGCCCGAGGGGCGGTTATGAAATATGATTTTGCCCGAGAAGCTATTTATGATTTCTATCCTTTTAACACTAAACTTTTCTTGAATTTCTATGGAAACTGTTGAAAGGTACATTTTCAAAGGATTTTTACTGAAATCGGCTTTTAAGCGTTATGAATTGTCGTATCTATGATTTTGAAAGAAGAACTGTATTTGTTGTGGATTGATGACTTATTTTATGTGTTTCGTATTTCTCAGACTTTATTTACTTTCATTACTACTGAGTTGGCGTACTCACATTGCTCCATGCACCTTGTGTGCAGATCCAGGTGCTAGGGCGAAGTGAGCTGTATACCTGTCCCAGGGACTCTCGGAGATTTTGCGAGGTAGTTGCACGCGTCCGCAACCCTGCTTCCTCCTTCTTACTTCTGTAGTATTTACATCTCCTAGACTTGTCTTGTATTAGAGATATTGTGTCAGACTTGTATATTCTCTTTAGATGCTCGTGACCAGTGACTTCGGGATTTTGGGTCGTGTTTAGATATTTGGCTTATCATCTTCTGTTTCATAAATGCTTAAACGACATATTTATGAGATATCGTATTAGTGATGATTCGAACAAAAGATTATTTTTATGTTTTAAGTATAAATTTTGGTTGGACTAGTATTGCGATAGGCGTCATCACGGCCAGGTAGTTTTGGGGTCGTGACAGTGATGAAATATAAAAAAAAACATATATACAAGATTCCAAAAATCAAATAAAAAAAGGCCTTTTCATGGGGTATGGTTGAAATTCATTGAGAACATATAAATGATTCAATATACAAATTTTGAGGAAGATTGGAGTTGATTTGAACTAATTTTGTATCAAAATTCGTAGTTAAAATCGTTGTTAAAAAAAATCCTTTGTGACACATGTATCAAACATGTATTACGCATGTATCTCACATACAAATATACATGAATATACATGTGATACACATTTGATATAAATATGATACATATGCGATACACAAATGATACACATATCATTTTTTCATGTTCATCTTCTACTTTGAATTATAAACTCAAACCACCTCAAAACTCCACCAAATCATCCCAAACGAGATTCAAGCTCCTTAAGATGTACCTAATCTATTCTAATAACACCCACTCAAAAGAAAAGCAAAAATTTAAACTTTTTAGGTACAAATAGCGAATTGGCTAATTGGTAATATTTGGTTAATATTAGTAATATTTTGTGAATTGGCCAATTTTTGTAATAAGCTACTTATAAATGTATGTAGCTAGTAGTTTCTCTTAATCCTATTTGAGTTAATTCTTGGGATCATTACATAAATAGCCGATCATATTCACTGTTTCATTTTATAGACATATACATAGATTATACAATGATTATACATAATTATACATATATCTATACTATATTAAAAACATGAAGCCTCTGTCGAAATGTCGTTTGCCTTTTTACCCTTCTTAAGTGCATTTTACATTGGATGTAATTGTAATATATCTAATAATAATTTTTGGGGGAAAAAACTAAGTTGTCGTATATGATCATTTTCATTTTTTAGGGTTCTTTACAGATTTAGGATTTCCTCCAAGAATCGTGGTGTGTTACCTTTTCTTTTGTTTAGCATTCTAGATTTAGATTTCTTTTATACCCGTGTTACTTATGGTGTATCTTATCTTTGTATAAGTTTAGGATCCAATTTAGCTTTATGTTATCAAAGGTGTCGTAGGATGAGTATTCTTTTATTTTCAATCTTAATTGCTCTATAAAAAGAATCAAATCAAGACATTACTACACAGTTTCAACAGGTTGAGTTTTATCGGAATATAACTTTAATAATATATTCAACTTTTTTAGAGCGTAAAATGAAAATTATTTTTCGCAGATTGCACTCCTTTATATTTTATTAATTATCCGTGTGTTGCAGCAACAGATCAAGAATTGTTGATTCTTCAAGCTGATCCTCGAGCAGAAGCACAGAGTCTTATGAAAATGTCGTTTGTCTTTTTTACTTTTTGTAAGTATATTTCACATGGGAAAAAGTTGTAATTATAAATAACTAATAATTTTCACAAAACATATGTAATTAGCTTGTCGGATTTTAATTGGAGCCTTTCTTTATTTTGGTTTAGTAATTATTTAGGTTTTGGATTCATTTACCAATTAATGTTACTTACATTGTCTCTTTTCTTTGTTTAGGTTTAAATTCACTTTAGGTTTGGTACCCTTAACAGTAAATTATTCCACATTAACGTGTTAAGGTGCAAGAACTTCACCTTTCACGACATTAACATAAAGACAAAGTCACATATTGTTAGATGACTGCTTATCGATTTGTGGGGAAAAGCTAGGCTTAGGGTTTAACAATTAATATTGAGGTATGTGGAAATTTAAGATTAAAGCAGGAAGAAGGTAAAGAGTGACTTGTGATTAAGGTAAACTTCAACCCTTTAGTCGTAAAAAATATGTCATTTTATAGAACTTTTATATCCAATGATAAAATATTTTCTGTAGTTCGCACGTATGTTTTATTGTGTAACATTACTGTGTCGTTCATCAATCGTATAGCGTCTCAAGTTTTGCTTCTAAGATAGATTGTTTATACAGAAATGATTAGATGCTACTGCTTGCTTTCTATGTTTTGGGTTAATTAAGAAAATTTATACTAAATTCATTCGGCACCTTGTGATGCCTACGACTATAGGATGGAAGATTTATGTTTTCACCTTTTTCTTTTTTCCTTGTTTGTTCTTATGCGTTTTCTTGGTGTTTTTTTCTCCATAGATATTGTCACGGCCCAAATCCAATAAAGGTCGTGATGGCGCCGGACACCACTGTCAGGCAAGCCAACACCAAGAAGTTAATTAAATCTTTATTTTAATATTCTTGAAATCATTTCTTTTTATTTCATTAAATAATAATTAACTAACTTTCACTGAGTAAACAATAATATACTTAACAAATTTAAATAATGAGTAAACCCCATAGTCATCCCAGAACCTGGTGTCACAAGTGCATGAGCAAATTTCTAGGAAAACAAATGTAATACAATAACCGTCCGGAATACAATTAGGACAGTAGGGAAAATACAACAAAATACTTTAAAGGAGACTCTGTTGGCTGCAGGTCGTCTCGAGAGGTGCAGCTCATCTAAGTCTCCATATCAACCATGCAACTGCGCTAAGCTGGTGTGATGACCCAAGGGGTCATTTTATAAAATTAGACTTCATTCCATGCTTAATATCCATAAAAAGACTAAAATTAAATACCTCTATTTGCGTGCGCGTTCTGGGCGTGAAAAAGGAAAGCTTTTATGTGAAAATATGAGAAATTGTGATTTTTAGAATTTAAATTTGATAAAAGTTGATTTTGGTCAACATTTTGAGTAAACGGACCCGGATCTGTGTTCCGACGATCCCGGGAGGTCCGCAGTAAAATATGGGACTCGGGCGTATGCCTGGAAATGTATTCCGAGGTCCCAGGCCTTAGAAATCAATTTTTGAAAGAAATTATTTTGCTGAAATATTTGAGAATTAAAGAATAGAAATAATGCTAAAAATTATTGGTATCGGGTCCATATTTTGGTTCCGGAGCCAGGTACAGCTTTTTAATGATATTTAAAGGTTAACTGTGAAATTTGGTTAAAAACGAAGTTCGTTTGACGTGATTCGGACATCCGGTTGAGAAATTATGAACTTTAAGAGTTTTTGTTGAAAATGATGAGTTTTGAGGTTTAATTCAGAGATTTACACGTTATTTTCATGATTTTATCGCACGAGAAAGTCCGTATGACGTTGTTAGACTTGCGTGCATGTTTTGTTTAGAGCCCCGAGGGATCGGGTGGGTTTCGGATAGGCCACCAGAGGTTTTGATCATGTTAAAAGTTGTTGGTTTTCTTTTGCTGGTGCCCAGACATTTGTTCTATGCGATCGCATAGGGAGTTCCGCGATCGCATAGAGTAAAGATTGAGGGCCCTATTATTTTGTAATTAGCGATCGCATAGTTAGGGGTGCGAACGCGAAGGGGGGGGGGGGGGGTTACCCTACACGGCCGCACCAAGAAGGTCGCGATCGCATAGAGTCAGGCTGGGCTGGGGGCTAGGTAGTCGTAAGGCAGTGCGAACGCGACCCTAGGCTCGCGATCACGTAGGGCTGGGATGCTAAGCCTATGCGAACACAGCCCTGGGCCCGCGATCGCGTAGAACCCCTGTTCAGTGTTATAAAAACGAATTAAAAACCGGGCAGAACCCTTTCTTCTCCAATTTTTCGAGGTTCCAGCCCTAAAAATGATTTTTCTTCAACAATCGTCATCCCCAATTCATAGGTAATCAATTCCAAACCCTGTTCTTTCAATTCCTTACTATTTTGCATCACTTTTAAAGCAAAAACAAAGAATTTTCATGGTAAAAAACTAGGATTTGGGTAGAATTAGGGAGTTTTGTAAAAATTAAATTTTTATATCAAATTAAGCTCAGATTTCAAAACTAATAGCATATTTGGGTAAGTGGGTGAATGGGTAGAAGTAATTTGGTCCGAACCCCGGATTTAGACCAAGCGGGCCTGGGGTCGGGGTTTCAANTAGATTCGAGCAAGTTAGAGGTGAATTCAAAAGGAAAAGCAATAATTGAGCAGTGAGTGGCCTGCGGAATTGAGGTAAGTGTTTGGTCTAACTTTGGCTTGAGGGAATAGGACTCCTAACTTGTTTGTTATGTGAAATGCATGGGTGTGGTGTATAGGTGTGGTGACGAGTATCTATTCACCACCCAAATTGGTGGTTAAACATGATCCCTTTCCCGTCCCCCACTTAATTGATTATTGTCTAAATTGTTATGTGTTCATTATTGTTTCTATGGCTATTTGACCTTGTTGATTTGTTGTTAGACATTGTTGTGACTATTTGAAAAAAGTATGGGTTGTTTGAGCTGGTTTCCTTGTGATATAAACATGGTTGAGAGGTTTGGTATTGTTTTTATGAAATAAATGTATATATTTTTTATATTCCCGTTGGCTTCATGGTTGAGAGGTTATTGATAAAGTTATGAGAAAAATACAGTTTATTATTTACAATTGTTGAGACAAAAATATTGTGAAATGCTTGGCCTGAATTGTGAAAATTATGAATAAATTGATATGATATGTCTGGTGGGAGCGGGTTGCACGCCGCAACAAGGAGTGATAAGGGTGGACAGGTGGGATCGGGTTGCAAGCCGCAACAGGAGTAATAAGGGTAAAATTTTAGGGGGGAGCAATAAGGGAGGACATGTGGGAGCGGGTTGCACGCCGCAACAAGGAGTGATAAGGGAGGACATTTATATTTTACTGATTCTTAAAGAAAAAGAAAATACAAATTTTGAAAAGTTAAATTGTCTATTTTACCACTCATTAAATATTCCAGTACTATTTTTATTCAAAGTCAAAGTTTGAAACTTTGAAGAGTTATTTGAGAATTGGTTATAGCTGAGCTATTTTATTTTGTTGCAGTGCTTATTTATTTATTTGTTTAGATTTCATTCTAGCTTTATTATTTACTGTTGTTATCGATTATCTTGTTGAAGCCCGACTTAGCCTCGTCACTACTTCGCCAATGTTAGGTGATGAGTGGCAATTTTACCACTCATTTTGGCCTCTTTTCAGTAGATTTTGTGTTGCTCAATGGATATTTAAGGTTACTATCAGTGTATAATTGCTCTATTTACAGGAAAATGATGCCATGAAGTGGTTAAGGTCAAATTGGAGTGAAATTTAGCAAAAGAGAGGAAAGAAGAGAAAAGAGGGGAGCAATGGCCGAATGCGATCGCATATGCAACATGCGAATCGCATTTCGAGCCCAGAGATCGCATACCGCAACAGAAAGTTGAGTCAAGTTTATTGATTGAAATGCGGTCAAATATGCGACCGCATATCTCACATGCGGTTCGCATTTGAGTTGCATCACCATCTGATGCTTGAAGCTACATTGTAAATGCGACGCACAAATGCGATAGCACATCACTAATGTGGACCGCATCTCTCAAATGCGATGAACCTCTGGAACCTAGGGTTTTGATATGCGATGGACAGCGTGAAGATGCGAATCGCATCCCTGTTATGCGACAGGAATGCGATCGCATATCAGCCAGACATGGGTGTTTTTGTCCGCTTTTCACTCGAATTTTTGACCCACTATAAAAAGCATACCTTGGCAACAATATAGAAAGACATACATATCTGTAGATATCCATTAGGGATCGATTTTTGGCATATCTTGGACATATTTTGAGCTTTGTAAATATATTTTGAGTAGAGAAGAACAAGTGTTGATTTGTGG
>ML249360.1:5125-26286 GCA_005239495.1 Nicotiana undulata | reverse complement strand
CCCGCTAAGCCCGCGGGCCCGGGTCGGGCCCGGGCCAGGCCCGGCCCACCTGCCACCCTTATGTGCATGATACGGCCTGGGAAGAGACAAACCATGACCATGTTGCTCTGTTGTTGATAGCCTTATTTTATATTTATGCAAAATGCTATTTCTGTGATTTATACTTGTGACATCCTAGTCACACGATGAATTGTTATGCATCTTTAAAAATAAACAACACGAACTATTATTTAAAAGAAACTAGTAGTAGATTTTATTCAGCCTTTCACTTCCCATTTCGTAACCATAACCACGTTCAGTGCCATAGTTCTTCACCTTCAAGAGCAAATCTTCCAATTTCTCTTTCAACATTGAAGCCTCCGTGTAGTTCATTTTCTCTATAGGACCCCTGAACCACTCTTGTTCGTTCTGCAAATTCATATTCTTTTCCTTGAGTTTGATTTTCAAGTTTAACGCAAACTCCAGCTGATCTTGCAGAGTATTGATTTGTGTGTTAAGTGTTATAGAATTGGCTTTTCGAAACATCTGGACATATTTGTCTTCAATGCCTGGTGATGATGGTGATGGAGGCCTTTCTTTGCCAATATATTTGTCGTTGGTTTCATTTATATTTGGATGACCAAAAGAATAGGGCTTGCTACCTATAGAGCAAGAGGAGAGAAATCAGTAATATAAAATAGGGCAAAAGGAGAGAAAACAGTTAATCTACTGTTATAACACCTCCCACGCCACAAATTCTTTTATGATGTTTTAAAGTTACGTGAGATTAACTATTATGTTCAAGATCTTGGATTTGCATGGAATGTACATTTATGCTTAAAAAGTTATATTTGATGATGGTATATCATGTATATATAGATGACCAAAAGAAAATGTGACTAGGCTTGTAATTACCTGGTGGAAACACGATGATGCCAACTTCAGCACCCGTCATAACGGCAAGCTCGTTTGCTTTCTTGAAGACACCATTTCGGCATTTTGAGAAAGTCACTAGTCGATTATTCTGATTTTCTATCTTCGCGAGACGAACACTTTTGCGACCCTTAATCAGTCTAGTACTCATTCTCAAAGATATTTATGATATAACTAGTGTTTATTATTAAGAGTTACTATGTGATATGAACTTTGTAACGTAGAAGCATTGTATTTATAGAGTTTTTTCGGTATCTTTGGTTTTTCAATTTTGGTAGTGATATAGATGAATCCAGTCCATTTTTGTAGTGTTCACATGTTATGAGGCAAGTAAATTTAGATACTTAATCATAGTGATAACTGTACACTCCATTTTTCAAAAGATTTTCAAAATTTACCTCTACAATATTGTAATGATCAAGTTAATTTTCAGGCCCAGGCTCGGGCCAGTGGTGATTTACTACATAAGATTATCAATATTTGATACTCTCTTAATAACATTTCTTAATTTGCAAATGGATGAATAAGTATCCTAGTTTAATTTACCATTATTTTTATTTATATTATCTTTTCTAATTTTGAATTTTTGGTAATTTGCGAGTTGTCGATGAAGATTATGACATGATTTTATTTATATTCTCTTTTTAGGTATTTTTAGTTTTTGGTAATATTCGAGTTGTCGCGGAAGATTAGGACATGTTTCAATATTCCTAGTTCGGTTTACCATTGCTTTTCTTTACATTCTTTTTTTGTTATTTTCCTACTTTTTGTAATATTCGAGCTATCGCGCAAGATTATTACATGTTTCAATGATTACAATCATTTACATACACTTTAATCATGTAAATATAGTTAATTAACTAATTATATATATATATATATATATATCACCTTAATTTATTATTTAACCATATAAATGGATGTAATTTGGTACAAGCACCAATATATGGATATATAATCAAGCCTTTTCCTCTTACATATAGGCATAACTAGAAATATAGTTTCAGGGAAGGAAGTACTATAAATTTCTTCTTTTTCTTTCTTTTTTCTGATAATGGACAAATCCCCGTAAAACCAGTGACGACATTCAGAACTCGGTGCGTAAATTTCTTTCCTTTCTTTTCCCATTCTACTAAATACATTGTAATCTCTTTAATTATCTATTGACTCTAATATAAGACCTAGAGTCACCGTAATAGTTTGTCAATTTATTCAATTCCATACCATCACTAGAAGCTTATGAAACGACCGGTCGTTTTGAGCTCTAGTGCGTCGTACAGCGGTTTGAGGCCTTGGTAGCTTCACTTCAGGTATTATGAGTTGTACGTGTGATCGGAATTGAATTTTGGAAAGTTCGGAGCTGGTTTAGAAAGAAAATTCTCATTTCGTAAGCTTTAAGTTTGAAGAGTTGACTAAGGTTTGACTTTTGAGTAAACGACCTCGGAATCGGGGTTTGAAAGTTCCAATAGGATCGTATGATGATTTCGTACATTAGCGTATGTCCGGATCGGGTTTTGGGTGACCCGGGAGCATTTTGGTGCTTATTATGGAAAGTTAGCATTTTGGAAGAATTTCATATGTTTGCGTTGAAGTGTATTTTAATGTTATCGATATCCGTTTGGGATTCCGAGAGTGGGAATAGCTCTGTATGGTGATTCTGGTCTTAGGAGTGCGTCCGGATGTGGATTTGGTGGTTTGCATGTCATTTCGGGGTCGTTTGGCGAAAGCTGGAAGTTGAAGGTTTTTTGAAGTTTGATCGGGAGTGGACTTTTTCATATCGGTGGTGATTCATGTTTTAGCGTTGTTTGATGTGATTTGAGGCCTCGACTATGTCCGTGAAATATTTTGAGACTTCTTGGTATGTTCGGACAGGGTCCCGAGGGGTTCGAGTGAGTTTCGAAGTGGTTTCGGACAATTTCTAGGCCATTTTTAGCTGCTGAATTTTTGGCTACAGCAGTGTGCTATGCGATCGCGGGGAATTGGCCGCGACGCGATGAGTAAAATGGAAGAAATTGGTCAGTGATTCGCGATCGCGTAAACCTTTTCACGATCGCGTAGAGGAAACTTTCTGCTGCATTGACCCGACTTTGAAAAATATATCTCACAATCTATAAGAAATTTGGAGATGATCCAAAAATGAAAGTCGTAGCCATTTGTGTCTTGTTTTCAAAAGGTCAAACCAATCGGCATCTAGAGTTGTGTTATAACGATCCGACCGGTCGTTTTTTGTTTCTAGAACCCCGTTCTCCTAAATAATACTTCTCGTACATGCTTTTACGGTTTCATGACTTGCGGGGATGGTTAGTTCGGGACTTGGAAGGGTTCGGGTTGAAATCAAACACTTGGTTCCTTAAGCTAGCCTTAAAAGGCTAAGTTTGACTTCGGTCAAGATTTTGAGTAAACGACCTCGAAATCGGGATTTGACGGTTCCAATAGGTTCGCATGATGATTTCAAACTTGGACGTATGCTCGGATCGGATTTTGGATGACCCTGGAGCATTATGGCGCATAATAGTGAAAGTTGGTTCTTAAAGGTTTTAGAAGTTCTTTAAATTTTGTTTGGAGTGGGTTTTGGTGATATCGAGGTTCAAACGGAATTCTGAGGCCGCGAATAGTTATGTAATGTTATTTAAGACTTGCACGCAAAATATGGGTTCATTCCAATTAGTTTAAGTATGTTTCGGCGCATTGCGAGTAAAGTTGAAGAACCTGAAGTTCTTAAGTTTGATTCAATTGGTTTTGGGATGTGATTCTTAGTTTTAATGTTGTTACGGGCGTTCTGAGAGTTCAAACAAGTTCGTTTTATGATTCCAAACTTGTTGGTATGTTCGGGCAGGGCCCCGAGTGTCAATCGGACGAGGCTCCGACTAAGTTGAGAATTTGGAGTAAAAGCTGAAGCATCGGGTTTGTCATGATCGCACCTGCTCTTGGCCAGCCGCAGGTGCGAGCCAAGCCTCGCCGAAGCGGCCAAGGGAGGGAAGCCCAGGTTCTGTAGGTGCGGCCCGTCCTTCGCGTAAGCGGGCCGTAGAAGCGGGAACCCGTCCGCAGAAGCGATGCCAGCCAGCCCAGGGGATTTCCGCAGAAGCGTAGGCACAGGTGCGGCCCCATGACCGCAGGTGCGAAAATCGTTGGAGGTAGTGAACCTCATTTAATACAGACAGGGGCCATTTTTAGCACATTTTCTTCCACTCTTGGGAGATTTGAGAGCCTTTAAGGAGAGAATTTCGTCCTAGCTTTGTGAGGCAAGTAATTTCTACTTGATGTGAGTTTAATACATAGATTATGGGTAGATTTCAACATGAAAATTGGTAGGAATCATGGATTTAGATGAAAAACCTAGGGTTTAATAAAAATGAGATTTTACCACGAAAATGATCATGTAACTTAGTGAAATTCATATATTTATGTTCCTAAGGTTATGGGTAACAATTTTCTTCGAAAAAGTTTCGGAATCTAAGCATGTGGGCCTTGGGCGAATTTTAGGAATCTTGCATTTTGGGTTGGGTAATCACTTTAATAGTGGGGATATGAACTTTTGAGCATAGATTGATTAATTTATGTAATGTTTGACTAGTTTCGAGTCGTTTGGCACCAAATTTGGAGGTTTAATCGCATTCCTGAATTAGGAAGTAGGCGTTGAGACAAGGTAAGTGTCTTTTCTAGCCTTGCAAGAGGGAATTTACCCCATAGGTGAACTTGATTAGTATGTGTTGTTATTTGTGGGGGGGCTATGTATGCACGAAGTGACAAGAGTCCGTACGTAGCTATTATTCATGTTTATGTCCGGGTAGTTTTAGATTTACACCATGCTTTGTGGACACCGTTATTTGATTATGTTTGTTAATTGTGTCAAATGGAAATAAGTTGAGGATTTTTTAAAATTTAAAGGCTTCAAGTTGAATTATTTTTTTATTTTAAAAAGAATCAAGAAAGGGTTATGATTTATTGATAAATTTATATTTTGACCGCGTCGCAAGTATATTCCGCGAGCGAGGTAATCATTTCCACTACTTTCATGTAAGCGGGTCGTTCACCTCGGTAGGTTAATAGACGCATCTATGGTTCGTGTCGTTCGATCCTCGGCAGTGCACAATTTACATTTATGTTGGATCAGGCCGAACGTGCTCGGCGGAATTTTATGCGTGATAATATAAGGGAAAGTCCCTTTTATAATTGGTATAGATTCATTGTCTGAGAGATCATTTGTTTTTAATTAGGGAAGTGATTGAGCTTTTAAATATGACGAAGAATTGTTCAGTTATTTCTTGTTCTGGATTTTATTGTTACCTTTACATATCATGTTTAATTAGAATTTCATATTATCTTACTGTTGGCCCTTAGTAAGTGTCAGAGTCGACCCTTTATCACTACTTCTTCAAGGTTAGACTAGATACTTACTGGGTACATATTATATATGTACTCGCGCTACACTTCTGTACTTAATTGTACAGGATCTAAGGTAGGTGCATCTGGTTACCAGTTTGATGCGCAGATTTGATCCCCACCTTGAGACTTCACGGTGAGCTGCCTTCCGAGCCATTCTACAGCAGTTGGAGTCTTCTTCATGTTGTATTTTTCATTCTATTTCCTTTCAGAAAGTAGGCTAGTATTCTTTTGTATATTCTACTATATTGCCCACATAATTGTGACACCAGGTCTTAGCACACATACTAGTAGACTCATGATTTTTTATTTGTTTACATGATTACAATTTGTACTCATTTGCTTCCGTTTAATTATGTTCCAATTGTAAATTTCTAAATCTTTTTTCTTAACAAATGAGAAAGTGTTATCCACTTAGTAACCTATTTAAACGGGAAACCACTAGTTTAATCAGTGTTGGCTTGCCTAATAACGGTGTTGGGCACCATCACGGCCTATAATGAATTTGGGTCGTGACAACATGGTATCAGAGCACTAGGTCACGTAGGTCTCACAAGTTATGGGCAGGTCTAATAGAGTCTTGCGGATCGGTGCATAGACGTCTGTACTTATCATCGAGAAGCTATAGGATGTTAGGAAACTACTCTTTATTCATCTCATATCGTGCAGTTGATGGTATACTAAGTTTCTTCCTTCTATTCTCTCACAGATGGTGAGAACGCGCGCAGCAGACGTTCCTGGCCCGGAAGAAGCTGCTCCTCTTGTTGCTAGAGGCCGAGGCAGAGGCTGGGGGAGGGCACCAGCCCAAGGTAGGGCGAGGATGTCCCAGAGTTTCCCTAGTTGCACCGCCAGCGGATCCAGTGGAGGATCCCATAGTTGAGGAGCAGGGCGAGGTGTCCGCAGTAGAGCCAGCTCTAGTCGACTTCATGACAGCATCGGGCTTCCAGGAGGTCATGGGCCGTATGCTACGGTTCATAGATTCTATGACTCAGTCCTATTTACTTCCAGTAGATCTAGCCACATCTCAGATAGGAGGGGGAGCACAGACCCCTAGCGCTCAGGCTCCTACACATGCAGTCGTTGTATATCATACCTCGGGCACTCTTCCCCTGGCGCAGCTCATCCAGTCACAGCAGTTGTACCTGAGCCTAGACTAGTTGCGGCCGGCGAGCCGCAGAAGCTTTTGGACAGATGGATTAGGCTTCACCCTCCGGTCTTTGGGGTTGAGCGGCATTAGGACCCTCAAGACTTTATTGATAGGTGCAGGGACATACTGCACAACATGAGGATATTGGAGTCCTATGGGGTGGATTTCACTAATTTCCAGCAGGTGGGTAGGGCTTGTAGAAGGTGGCAGTCTTATCTTTTTGGCAGACCAACAGGTTCTCCTCCCATGACTTGGGACCAGTTTACACAGCTTTTCTTGGACAGGTATATTCCACCCTCTCAGGGAAGAGTTGCGAGGTTAATTCGGGCAGCTCGAGCAGGGTCAGATGTCAGTGACTGATTATGAGGCGAGATTCTCTAAGTTGTCTCGCCATGAACTTATGATACTTCCCACCGACGCAGAGAGAGTGCAGAGATTTGTTGCAGGGTTGCACCCCAGTATTTGGGCTAGTATGGCCCGGGAGATTGAGATGGGTATTAATTATCAGCTAGTAGTGGAGATTGCTCGGAGGATTGAAGGCTACCTCCAGAGGGGTAGAGAGCATATGAAGAAGGACAAGAGGACCCATTTCTCTGGAGAGTTTATAGGTTCCCTAGTGATGTTCCAAACGTCAATACCACACAAGAGGGGGTGATTTGTGTGGTATCCAATTTTCGCGTGCAACAATTATAGAAGGACCGGGTTCTTCTACGTGTTCCAACTCCTACAGTTTGCGGAATATAAATGCAGAATTTAAAGAACACAGTGATTTTACATGGAAAACGCCTGGCTCAAAAGGTGAAAAAACCACGACCTACTTCCCAGTAGGATTTTCCCAAACTCTTCACTAAATCAATGAGCCAAACAACATTTACAAAATAAACTATTTTGTAAACCTAAGGACTAACTATAATCCCCTTGTGGCAAACTAGCCTCTAGCTATTTGCGATAAGCTTCAAGTTAACTCTAACTTGGACACTCAGTACCTATTACAAGTGCTTTTAGATAAAGCTAAAAGGTACAATTTGTAATCACCTACTACATTAAACTATACTAAAAAACAAAAGATGGAACTGGTTCTTCTAGCTTGTTCAAGTAGCTTCAGAGTCGCACACTGAATTCTCACACGAACTGCTTGCAAAATTGCTTTGGTAATTTTTCCCTCAATTCTTGCTTTGCTTTTGTGTTTGTGAGTACATGTACAATAATAACACTGAACAATATATAAGATTATTATACAAAGAGATTCACTAAAATTAGGATGCTACTCTTCCTTGGTGGAAGAGTTCTAGTTGATCTCAAATCCCTAAATCCTCCCTTATCTTGATTCTGTTCTTAATGAATAAGGAGTCAATCTCCTTATCAATTTGCAACCTTTTCGATCAGGAGATATCTCTTTAGATACCAGATTTCGTTTATCTCTTGCTTGTGCACCTCACGTGCCCTTAACTCTACATGTGTCTATGTCTCCAATGTTGGACCTGGTTCAAGTCTGAGTTCCATTGTCAATATTCAAAACCATTCAGCTTCTTGATCCAACAAATTCCCTCTTTTTGATGATGACAAACTCTGCGCTTAGGCTTGTAACCACTTTAATCCAACATTGACACTTGTTAGAGTATTAAGCATTTATCATAAATAATTAGGTTCATTAGGTTATAAATATCACATATTCAAAGTATAGCACATCTTCCCCCTTTTGGCATCATCTAAAAGTTGCAAAATGTTAGAATTACCAGATTCATAAGAATTACTCAAGGCCACTGGGGCAACTGCAAGTGCAACTTGGATTAATCATCAATAGTGAACTAAGAATGCAACTACCAAGAAAAGTGAGACAAAACAATTAAGAGTAGAAACAGCAAAATCCATTAAGAAAAACATAGTTCAGCCACCAAACACACAAAGAAATAAGAGCAGTTACAACCATGAGCAAAAGATAGCAAACAAAATCCCGAATCTGGCTCATAGAGGGGTGAAGACAGGCACTGGACACCTAAGGCTGGGAAGGGGTGGAGGTTGGGTTCTTTGCTTGGAGAAGAGAGAGCATATGTTGAAGAATCCCTTCATTCTTCTCCTTCTCTTTGGCCAGTTCAGCTTTGAGAGCATTTCGCTCAGCCTCAACGTCTGTAAGGCGGGTCTTTAGTCGAAGGATTTCAGCATCCTTAACCCCACCTTCATGTACAAGCGCCCTGACCTTGCTGTTCACAGGCATTTTCCGGCTGAACCAGGTTCATCGTCAGGAACATTCAAAATGTAGTCATATGCTAGAAGCGTGTTCTTCCCAAAATGGTCCTTGACAGTGGCCATTTCTGCCTTCTTCAGGGGCACCTTGAAGTGAGCCAGTACAGTCGTTAGGATGAAACCATATGGGATAGCATGGGCCTTGGAGCCATTTACCACCTTTTCCAGCAGCTGAACGATGAAAGAGGGCCAGTTGATTTGCCTTCCACTGTCCAGGCACTCCATGAGAGTTAAATCCATATAGTTTGCTATGTGCCTCCCCTCTTGCCTGGGCAGTATGCATTTGTTGACATACTCAAACACCACCTTGTGCTGGGGTTTCATCTTGCTTTTGTACAAAGCCCCGGGTTCCACTTCTTCAGCATTATCACTGAACCTTATGGTAATTTAGAATGCATAAGGAAGACCATCCAAGATGGGCCACCTCTACCTTGTATAATCATCATAATCCTCAGCTGGAATCCCAAGAATTTCACCCAGCTCCTTTGCATCAAAGAAGATTTTAGTCCCCTTAACCCGATTGGAGACCCTGCCATTTTTTACCTCAGTATTTTCCTTGAACTCGACGATCTCACTCCTGGCCAGCCTTCCATCTAGTTGAAGGACCATGTCCTTCCAACCCTGCACGTCCAGGTTGTCCACTAGGTAAATCATGCCTGATTCTTCCAGATCCTTCAACAACCTTCCCTTCAGTATAGTGCGTTTTCCAAATTTGGTCAATTTATCTGTCTCTCCACCAGACTCCTCTGTTTCTTCCCCACTCGATGCATCATCATCATCAAACTGAACCGTCTTTGATTTCTTTGTAGACCTAGTTATCTTAGCAACAGTCGAGGGTGTAGTAGACACAAATGTTGACTTCTTGAGAGAAGTATTGGCCTTCTTTGGTTTGGGTGTCTCAACCTCAAGTCCATCCATTTGTTCCTCTTGATGGACCGGGTCCATCTCCTCAACACCAATAGCCTCTGCGGGCTCAAACATTTTTGCCTTCCCCTTTTCAGCTTTCTTTCTCCTACTCTCCCTCAAAGCTTTCTGCAACTCCTCTTCACTCTGCCTAATTGCACTCCTTGTGGTGCGACCTCTAGAAATGGAAGTTTCAGCAGAGGGAGTGGCTTTTCTCTTCTTGCTAGCCACTAGAGTGTCATCTTTCTTGGTCTTGGGTGTCCTCTTCTTTTTGGGTTTATAGCTCTCCCCTAACTTTCTCATAAGATCAGCCAAAGTTTCCTCAATGGATGAACCAGGTTCATTGGTTGCATGTTGAAGATTTTCCAGCCCCGTTGCAGCCTCTCTTAAGTTACTTCCCCCTAAATCCTTGGCACCTTCTTCAATGAACACTGGGACAGTACCACAAATTGCCAATGGAGTACCTTCTACCCATGTTTCCCTCACAGTACTTCTTCCTCCCTTTCTCTCAATTTCTTTCACAATGTTATTTTTACCGCCTCTTCTTCGCCTATAAGGAATTTCTACATCCACTACATACCCAATTAGAACAAACCTATTTTCAAAAGAGACTGGTTCAGGCTCAGACCTAATTTTAGGAGTTGATGTTACCTTTTCAGAATCGGAAGACCCAGTTACTTCCCCCTCATTGGCGGACTTGAAAGAGTCATTTGAGTTTTCGTATTCTTGAGCCTGGATGGCTTGAAGCTTAGCGTTCATTTTCTTAGATAGAGAGCCAGAGGCCATAGACTTTCTAGCTAGGATTTTTACACGCCTTCTCCTAGGCTCTGGATTAGGGATTGGTTGTACAGCGGGAGCGATTGGAGGAGACGGAACAGGATTGTGTTGAGGGGTGGTGGGATGTTATTGAAATGGGGTTGAACTAGTATGTTCAAGCGGGATACTGTAGTCAGGTGTAGTTGAAGAGGACGAGGCAGGAGGTGGTGAGGAAGTCATGGTTATGATATTTGTTAAAGAAAAAGATTAAGATCAAAGTGTTTGAGCAAAAGGTTGAAAGGGTTTTGACGATTATGTCTTTTAGGAAGAAATGTGAGTGAAGAATTAGAGAAGTGATGATGGGTTTTTAAAGACTTGGTTAATTAATGCACAACGGGTATAATTTTGGTCAAGTGGGAGTCTAATCGGTTTAGGAGTGTCAGGTGAGAAGTGACAGTTATGACTCCCGTTTAATATAGGCCTTTTTAATTTGATTGGACTCTATGGAACGAGTTGAAATATGGGATTAGTACTAGATTTTGAAAAGAGCTTGCTATAGATAGAGTCATGTCCATGAGTAACTATTAATATTTCAATATGTGTATAGTGATGAGCACATACCTCGTCTGTCAGATGAACCAGCAGCGATGAACCAGGTTCATCTTGTTAGAATCTCTTGATTAAGCCTCAATTTTCAAATATAGAAAAACATCGTTAGTAACCAAGGAGTCATATTAACACATGGCAAGAGAGTATTTTATATCATGAAACTGAGAAATGATTATTCTGATTATTTACACATTTCAGAATTCCTAGCCAAAAAAAATCATTTTTGTTTTGAACTGGTTCACTTAGGTGATCTTAATCATCCATAATTCTAGCCTGTTTTTTTTTTCAAAATGCTCTCTACTTGGTGCTTTAGTGAAGATGTCAGCAATTTGTTTATCACTAGCACAAAGTTCAATAGAGATCAGTCCATTCTCATAGTTTTCTCTTAAGAAATGGTGTCTAACATCTATGTGCTTTGTTCTTTTATGATGAACGAGGTTCTTTGTCATACTAATAGCACTAGTGTTATCACAGAAGATAGGAATGCATCCAACCTCTATACCAAAATCCATCAGTTGTTGTTTAATCCATAGTAACTGAGCACAACATGAGGCTGCAGCCACATACTCAGCCTCAGCAGTAGATAGAGCTACTGAATTTTGTTTCTTAGTGGCCCAAGACACAAGACATGAGCCCAAGAAGTGTGCCATACTTGAGGTGCTCTTTTTATCTACCAAGAAGCATGTATAGTCAGCATCAGCATATCCCACAAGATCAAAAATTATTACTTTTAGTGTACCAAAGACATAGGTCAGTGGTGCCTTTTAGATATCTCAAGATTCTCTTTACTGCAGCTAAATGGGATTCCTTTGGGTTAGCCTGAAATCTTGCACAAAGCCCTACACTGAAAACAATGTCAGGTCTACTGGCAGTAAGATACAACAATGACCCAATCATCCCTCTATACAACTTTTGATCAATGGATGAATCAGGTTCATCTACATCTAATCATAGTTCCATTTGAATTTTGTTTAATTTGTAAGCCTAAAAAGAAATTAAGCTCACCCATCATGCTCATTTCAAATTCACTCCCCGTTAGTTTAGCAAATTCTTTACTTAGTTTTTCAGAAGTTGCCCTAAATATTATGCCATCTACATATATCTGTACTACCAAGATATCCTTACCTTTCTCCTTCAAGAATAAGGTGCTGTCAACTTTACCTCTCTTGTAGTCATGCTCAAGCAGGAATTTAGATAGTTGTTCATACCATGCTCTTGGTGCTTGCTTGAGTCCATACAATTCCTTGTCAAGTTTGTACACATGATCTGGATCCTCCTTGCTTTCAAACCTCGGAGGTTACTTGACAAATACTTCTTCTTTTAGGTAACCATTCAGGAAGGCACTCTTAACATCCATCTGGTGAAGGGTGAATTCCATGTAGGCAGCAAATGCTATGAGGAGCCTGATTGCCTCCAACCTTGCCACAGGAGCAAAGGTTTCATCATAGTCTATTCCTTCCTCCTGACTGTATCCTTGTACCACCAATCTTGCGTTGTTTCTTGTAACTGTTCCATCTTCATCCAGTTTGTTTCTGAAGACCCACTTTGTGCCGATCACTAATCTATCTAATGGTCTGGGTACCAGATGCCATACTTGACTTCTTTCAAATTGATTGAGCTCTTCTTGCATAGCATTTACCCAGTCTGCATCATGCAAGGCTTCAGAAACATTTATGGGTTCGATCAAGGATAGAAAAGCATCAAAATCACACAGATTTTTCAGAGAGGATCTGGTTTTGATTCCATATGTTAGATCAGTTATGATGTTCTCAATGGGGTGAGAACTTTGATATTTGTGTGGTCTTACAACCAGATGGTCATAACTTGATGATCCAATAATGCCTCGTTGCTGTGGGCTCGGGGGCAATTTTAGGAGTCTTGCATTTTGGATTGGGTAATCACTTTAATAGTGGGGATATGAACTTTTGAGCATAGATTGATTAATTTATGTAATGTTTGACTAGTTTTGAGTCGTTTGGAACCAAATTTGGAGGTTTGAGCGCATTCTTGAATTGGGAAGTAGGCGTTGAGACGAGGTAAGTCTATTTTTCTAACCTTGTAAGGGAGAATTTACCCCATAGGTGAACTTGATTAGTATGTTTTGTTATTTGTGGGTGGGATACGTACACACGACGTGACGAGAGTCCGTACGTAGCTACTATTCATGTTTATGTCCAGGTAGTTTTAGGTTTATACCATGGTTTGTGGACACCGTTATTTGATTATGTTTGTTAATTGTGTCAAATGGAACTAAGTTGAAGATTTTTAAGAATTTAAAGGCTTTAAGTTGAATTGTGTTTATTTTTAAAAGAATCAAGAAAGGGTTATGATTTATTGATAAATTTACATTTGACTACGTCGCAAGTATATTTCCCAAGCGGGGAGTGGGTCGTTCGCCTCGATAGGTTAATAGATGCATCTATGGTTCGTGTCGTTCGACACCCGGCAGTGCACAGCTTACATTTATGTTGGATCGGGCCGATCGTCCTCGACAGAAGTTTGTGCGTGATAATAGAACGGAAAGTCCCCTTTATAATTGGTATAGATTCATTGTCTGAGAGATCATTTGTTTTTAATGAGGGAAGTGATTGGGTTTTTAAATATGGTAAAGAATTGTTCTATTATTTCTTTTTATGGATTTTATTGTTACCTTTACATATTTTTAATTAGAATTTCATATTATCATATTGTTGGCCCTATGTAAGTTTTGGAGTCGACCGCTCGTCACTACTTCTTCGAGGTTAGACTAAATACTTACTGGATACATATTATTTATGTACTCACGCTACACTTCTGTACTTAATTGTACATGATCTAAGGTAGGTGCATCTGGTTACCAGTTTGATGCGCAGATTTGATCCCCACCTTGAGACTTCACAGTGAGCTGCCTTCCGAGCCGTTCTACAGCAGTTGGAGTCTTCTTCATGTTGTATTTTTCATTCTATTTCCTTTCAGAAAGTAGGCTAGTATTCTTTTGTATATTCTACTAGATTGCTCACATTCTTGTGACAACAGGTCTTGGCACACACACTAGTAGACTTATGATTTTGGATTTGTTTACATGATTACGATTTGTACTCATTTGCTTCCATTTTAATTATGTTCCAATTGCAAATTTCTAAATCTTTTTTTTAACAAATGAGAATGTGTTATCCACTTAGTAACCTATTTAAACGGGAAACCACTAGTTTAATCGGTGTTGAGCGTCATCACGGCCTATAATGAAATTCGATCGTGACATGTGTACAAACAGTTATGGTTGGTACACTACAGGTTGTCCGAGAAGATGTTATGAAATCGCGAAGAAGAAATTTGTGTTGCACGGGGTTGATTTTGGCAGCTTATATCTAGAAATCTATAAGGAATTGGGAGGTGACCAAAACATGAAAATTGTAGAACTTGGTGTCTATTTTCATAAAGTTAAATCATTTATTATTCGAAGTTTTGTACAAAAAGTTATGACCATTATACAAGAGGCTATCTGAAAATTTTGGAGAAGGTTGTTGGAAAAATTTGTTCTTCGCGATCGCGGGAGAATGGTCGTGATCGCATAGAGTAATAAAATGCTAGAAAAATTTCATGCTTCACGATTGCGGGAGTTTTGCCGCGATCGCATTGGGTAAATGACTAGGTTAAGTGTTCCTTATTCTATATTGATTATTTTCATGATTCCATACTTAATTACATCATGAATCTGTGGATCAATGGAAGAAAAATTATATTCTTATAAAATCTTCCAAAAATGAGAAATAAAGATTTGAAAGGCAATTTGATGTCGGAATTTGATAATTTTTGTATGGTTGGACTCGTCTCGTAATGGATTGTCGGATTTTGTTAGTTTCGTCAGGTTCCGAGACATGCGCCACACTGCTAACATTCGAACGGAGTTGGGAATTTTTATGAATTGTTAAATTTCACGCATTGGAGTATATTTTTGATTAATTTGCACGTTGTTTGACTAGTTTTAGATTGAACGGCACCAAGTTGGGGATTTGGAGGAAAATTGTGACCGGAAAATGGGCTTTAAGACGAGGTAAGTCTCTTTTCTAACCTTGTAAGAGGGAATTAACCCCATAGGCGAATTGATTTAATATGTGCTTCTATTTGTGGGGGTTACGTACACACGAGGCGAATTGATTTAACATGTGCTTCTATTTGTGGGGGCTACATACACACGAGGCGACGAGAGTCCGTACGTAGCTACTAATTATGCTTATGTCCGAGTATTCTAGGACCCATATCATGTTATACTTGCGTTGTTTGCACCATATTTTTTAATTTAATTTCTTAACTCATATTGGAACTTGATAAAGGAATTGTAAAAGGTTAAACTTCATTTACATGAGTTTTGGATGGGTCACTTGATATTATCCTCTTAATAAATCTTGAATCGATTGTTTTAATGTATTTTTCTCTTCTTGTGGAGCGGACCGAATGCCTGGTAGAAAAATAGATGCATCTATGGTTCGTGTCATTCGACCCTCGGCAGTGCACAGTTTATATATTTGTATGTTGGATCGAGTCGTACGACCTCGGCATAATTCGTGCGTAATAATTCTTGGAGTGAAATTATAATTTATATTGTTTCATTCGCTTGAGAGATAAAATCTGTTAAATAATGGAAATAAATTTTTGATTTACTTATTAGGGAAAAAATTGTTTATTTATTTCTTGTTATTGAGTTTTCAGCTATATTTATCTAATCCATGCTTAATTGTAATATTGGTTGTAACGATCCGATCGGTCGTCTTGAGCTCCAGCGCATAGTTCAGCGGTTTGAGGCCTTAAGTAGCTTTATTTCATGTATCATGACTTGTACGTGTGGTCAGAATCGGGTTTTGGGAAGTTCGGAGTTGTTTCGGAAGGAAAATTCTCAATTCATAAGCTTTTATTTAGAAGAGGTGATCATGTTTTAATTAAACAACCTCGAAATCTGGATTTGAAGGTTCCAATAGGTTCGTATGATGATTTCGGGCTTGGGTGTGTGTACGGGTTGAGCATCGGGTGGCCTGGGAGCATTTCGGCGCTTATTGTGGAAAGTTAACATTTTTAAGGTTTTAGAAATTCCTATGTTTGATTTGAAGTGGAATTTGGTGTTAATGATTTTCGTTTAAGATTTCGAGCCTCGGAATAGATTCATATTGTGATTTATGACTTGTGCGAAAAGTTTGGCATCATTCCAGAATGTTTAAGTGTGATTCTGACGCGTTCGTCGAAGTCTGAATGTTTGAAAGTTAAAAGAATTATATGATAGTCGATTAATGGTGTTGATGATGTTTGGTGTGATTTGAGGTCTCGAGTAGGTTTATTGTCACGACCCGAATTCCCACCTTTCAGGTCGTGACTGCGTCTAACGTTGAACCCGCTAAACAAGCCAACGTACACAACACTTTGACTTTTATAAAACAACTTAACAGTAATAAAGCAATTATCTATCAAACCCTTACTGAAATAATCAGAACCACTTCAAAAGTTTTACAGCAGAAATGTAAAAATACTGTGAAATACGCATAATGAAATGATAAAGACAACAACATCGCAAAATCCCAAAACCGGGGTGTCACAACCTCACGGACTATCTATAAGAATACTAAATACAAGTCTGAAAGGAAGTACAATATTGTCTTTAGAACGGGGGGAGAAATGAGACAATAGACACTAATAGCAGAAGAGACTCCAGGGCCCACGAACGCCAGTGGTATACCTTGAAGCTCGATGTGGACTGAAGGTGAATCCCTCAGAGCGGTCCACGGGGTCCGGAAGTGGGATCTTCACAACATAAAGAATTGCAGTGTAGTATCAGTACAACAGACCCCATGTACTGAGTAAGTGCCGATCCTAACCTCGGTCGAAGTATTGACGAGGCTAGACTTAGCAAATAACGTTCACCTGTCCTATTCTACAACACGAAATACAGATAACAGAGCAAGGAATAATAACAGTCATATACGGGGAACGGGAGCAGATAAAGGGAAAAAAACAATAAGATAGGGCAGTTAATTAACATCAGGTAAGAAAAGAAACAATTTACCGAAACCTGATAAGGTATGAATGAAATGTTCGAATGATAACAATGGCACGACATCACCCTTCGTGCTTTTACTCTCTTCCTCACCAATGCAATGTATGTTGTAATCAATGTAATCATGGCACGGCATTAACCTTCGTGCTTCAACAAATGTAAATATGGCACGGCATTAACATTCGTGCTTTCAATGAATGTAAACATGGCACGGCATCACCCTTCGTGCTTTACTCTCTTCCTCACTATGCATGTCATGATGTAATCAATGTAAAACATGGCACGGCATCACCCTTCGTGCTTTACTCTCTTCCTCACTATGCATGACATGATGTAATCAATGTAAAAACATGGCACGGCATCACCCTTCGTGCTTTACACTCTTCCTCACCAATGCAAGACAATGTGTATGGTAAGGAATGCAGCATAGTGGAAAAGATACAGTTCAAATCACCCAGCAAGGGGAAAATATCAGTCAACATCTCAACAAATGCCCGACAAGGGTCTCAGCTATAACCAAACAACTCAATATATATACTGTATACTTGGATCCTCAATTGAACCAACATTTGCATAATCTCTACAACCAGTACAACAACCACAATCAACTTCTCAAGTAGAGGCAATTACAGAATATGATGAGAATTGAAGAAATAACTGAAGTTTATCAAATATAGACTCACGGGCATGCTTGACTCACAATGTATAGGTACTCGTCACCTCACCTATACATTGAACATGATGAACACATAACACATAACATACAATACCTAATCCCTCACCAAAATTAGGCAAGACACTTACCTCGGTCCAAAGTATAGCAACCAACCCTAAAAGACCGCCTTTCCTTTATAATCCGACTCCGAAACAACAATATCTAGGCATAATTAATTCAATAATATCAATAAATACTCAACAACACAATCCCATAGCCTAGATATTCAATTCCTATCATTCTTCCAAAATTCCCAAAATTCGGCTCCGGGCCCGCTTGGTCCAAACACGAGGCTCGGACCAAAACCCGGTCACCCATAACCCTACGAGTTAGAATATATAATTTGTTTTAAGATCCGACCCCAAATTGAGGTTGAATCACCCAAATTTTCCAAAAATCTAACTCTATCCAAAACCCCTAATTTCTACTTGATTTTATGATTTTAGGCCTAGATTCTAGTGATTATGGAAGAAGAGTGAAAGAAAAAGGAGTTGGAATCACTTACCCAAGTGTTTATGGAGGGAAATTAGCTTGAGGATCGTCAATGGGGGTGGGAGGAGAAGAAGAAGGCTGAAAATGTGATATTCCCGTGTAGAGTATTCTGTTTTTGGACTTTCTAAATAACTGGGCGAAAATTTACATCGCGATCGCGGGACTAGGATTGCGATCGCGGAGAGTCTGGTTCACACGCACTGCGATCGCGGCTGAAAGAATGTGATCGCGAAGAAGGACCTGGAATTCCCCTACACTGCGATCGCGAAGACATGATTGCGATCGCGTAGACCAAAGACCCCACCCTCTGCGATCACGAACAAGACCTTGCGAGGGTACCTAGCCACCCCCCCACCCCCCAGACCTCCTATACCTCTATGCGATCGCAGAGGGACCTACGCGATGGCATAGAACAACACCTGAAACACCAGCAACAGCCTCAAAACCAGATTTTTTCCTAAGTCTTTTCACCCCGACGCCTACCCGAAACTCACCCGAGCCCTGGGGTCTCAAAACCAAAACACACACGACTCCTAAATCACCCTACGGACTTATTCAAGCTTTTAAATCACCAAAATATCATCAAAATCAAGGAATTAAACCTCAAAATTTCATAAAGCTTAATTATTCCAATTTTGATTCGAAACACGTCATTTCAAGTCCGTTTTACCCCAAATTTCACAGATAAGTCACATAACATATAATAAACCTGTTCAGGGCTCCGAAACCATAATACGGGCCTGGTAACACGGTTTTCACTTAATTATTCATTTTTAAAATCCTTTATTATTTTTAGAAAACAATTTTCTTTAAAAATTCATTTCTCGGGCTTGGGACTTCGGAATTCGATTTTGGGCATACGCCCAAGTCCCATATTTTCCTACGGACCCTCCGGGACCGTCAAATCACGGGTCCGGGTCCGTTTACCAAAAATGTTGACCAAAGTCAACTTTATTCATTTAATTATCATAAAATTCCATTTTCATCAAATTTCAATATAAAGACTTCCCGGCTACACGCCCGGGCTGCGCACGCGTATCGAGGTGAGATTAACGGAGGCTTTCGGGGCCTCGGAACACAGATTTAGCTTGAATTACTAGGGATGACCTTTTGGGTCATCACAATCTCCACCTCTAAAACAAACGTCCGTCCTCGAACGGACATAGAAAAGTACCTGAGTCTGAGAAAAGATGGGGATAACGACTCCTCATATCGGACTCGGACTCCCAGGTAGCTGCCTCGGCAGGCTAACCTCTCCACTGAACACGGACCGAAGGATAACTCTTCGACCTCAACTGGCGAACCCTTCTATCTAATATAGCTATCGGCTCCTCCTCATAAGTCAGATCCTTGTCCAACTGGACACCGCTGAAGTCAAGAACATGAGATGGATCTGCAATATACCTCCGGAGCATAGATACGTGAAACACTGGATGTACGACTGATAAATGCGGTGGCAAGGCAAGTCTGTCGGCCACCTCCCCTACCTTGTCCAAAATCTCAAAGGAACCAATGTACCTAGGGCTCAACTTGCCCTTCTTTATGAATCTCATCACGCCCTTCGTAGGCGACACTCGAAGGAACACATGGTCTCCTACCATAAAAGCAAAATCTCAAACTCTACGATTCGCATAACTCTTTTGCATGGACTGATCCGTACGAAGCCTATCTTGAATGATCTTCACCTTGTCCAAGGCATCCTCGACTAACTTTGAACCCAATAACCTAGCCTCTCCGGGCTCAAACCATCCGACTGGAGACCGACATCGCCTACCATACAATGCCTCATACGGAGCCATCTGAATGCTCGACTGATAACTGTTATTGTAGGCAAACTCAGCTAAAGGCAAGAACTGATCCCATGAACCACCGAAATCAATAACACAATCTCGCAACATATCCTCCAAAATCTGAATCGTACGCTCAGATTGTCCGTCCGTCTGAGGATGAAATGTTGTGCTCAACTCAATCTGAGTACCCAACTCTCGCTGAAATACTCTCCAGAAATGGGACGTAAACTAAGTACCTCTGTCTGAGATGATGGATAAGGGAACACCGTGCAATCTGACAATCTCTCTCATATAGATCTTATCCAACTTCTCTACTGAAGATGAAACTGACACAGGAATGAAATGTACTGATTTGGTCAGCCTATCTACAACAACTCATACTGCATCAACCATCCTCGGAGTCCGTGGAAGTCCAACTACAAAATCCATCGTGATACGCTCCCACTTCCACTCGGGAAGCTGAATCTGCTGCATCAAACCACCGAGTCTCTGGTGCTTATACTTAACCTGCTGACAATTCAAGCACCAAGTTGCATAAGCCACAATATCCTTCTTCATTCTACGCCACCAATAATGCTACTGCAAGTCCTGGTACTTCTTCGCGGCGCCCGGATTAATGGAATACCGGGAACTATGGGCTTCCTGCAATATCAACTCACGAATGCCATCAACATCGGGAACACACACACGACCCTGCAACCTTAAAACTCCCTCAGCATCAACTGTGACCTGATTGGCACGTCCGTTTCGAACCGCATCTCTAAGAACATATAAATGACAATCATCATACTGCATGGCGCGGATACGATCGTACAATGAAGAACGAGCGACGGTATGGGCCAAAACACTGCCACTCTCAGAAACCTCCAATCTAACAAATCGATTGGCTAAGGCCTGAACATCCAAAGCCAAAGGTCGCTCTCCAACTGATAGATAGGCCAAGCTACCTATACTGGCTGACTTCCGGCTCAAAGCATCGGCCACCACATTGGCCTTTCCCGGGTGATAGAGAATAGTAATATCATAATCCTTCAGCAACTCCAACCACCTTTGCTGCCTCATATTCAACTCCTTTTGCATAAACAAGTATTGCAAGCTCTTATGATCAGTGAATACCTCACACGGTACCCCATACAAGTAGTGCCTCCAAATCTTCAAGGCATGAACAATAGCTGCAAGCTCCAAATC
>ML249359.1:41050-57028 GCA_005239495.1 Nicotiana undulata | reverse complement strand
GGGTTTCTGATTACCCGGGAGTATTTCGGCACCTGAATTGGAATTCAGGATTTCATGTGATTTGGAATTCAGACTGGAATCGGACCTCGTGATATCATGGTCCGAATGGAATTCTGGAACTGGCAATAGTTCCGTATAGTCATTTATGACTTGTTCGCAAAATTTGGGATCATTTCGAGCAGTATAGACCCGTTCGGCGTATTGATGAACCATTAGATTTTTCTTGAAATCCTAAGTTTGATCTAAGGGGTTTTGGAGAGTGATTCTTGGTTTGAATGATGTTTTTAGTGTTCTGGGCTCTCGAGCGAGCTCGTCATGTGATTTGAGACTCGTTGGTATAATTTGTCGAGGGCTCGGGTGGGCCCAGGGGTCTCCCAGACCCTGCTCAAGGTCAAAAACCAGCAAAACTCATAGCTGATGGGAATTTACTGGTGTGACCGCACCTGCGGTCCATGAGCCGCAGCGGAAATTCCTTCGCAGGTGCGGCTCCAGCTGCAGGGGCGATCCTTTTCTCCACAGGCGCGGACAAAATCCCGCAGGCGCGACTTTCCCTAGGGTCCCAGGCCATCGCAGGTGCGAGTCCGCACCTGCGATCCAATGTCCGCAGGTGCGATTAATCCCCCAGTACCCAGGCCTTTTTCTGCAAGCGCGACCCTTTATTCCGCAGGTGCGGAAACTGCTGGGCAGTCCCATTAAAAGGCCCAAGTCGTGAATTCTTTCCCAAAATAATATTTCCTCCATTGTTGACGACCCAAAGAGCTCCATAACGGGTATTTCGGCCTAGAAACTCAGGTAAGTGATTCCCTAACCCTCCGCATGTTTCTTCCGTTCTTTGAGAATTTCCTCTTCCTAATTCATTGAAATTCATAAGATTTTTTTGGGGGAAGAAAGAGGGGTTTGATGATAATGTGAACTCTGATTTTTGGGCCATTGAGGGATGATTCATTGAGTTAATCTTGATACTTAGGAGACGTATAGCGTGTTTCTTCAAGAATTATAATTTTCTGAGCGCCGAGGCTCGGATTTGAATTTCCAAAGTACGTCAAGAGTACGTTTTAAGGAAATATTTGATAAATCCTCCTCGAATCTTCCTAAATTGATATGATTATATGTTTTTGGCTAGTTGCGAGCCATCGAGGGTAATTCGGAGGATTCGTGCGTCTTGTTGATTGGTCCGTTGGCCGGAGGAGCACTTGTCCATGTGAGTCTCCTTTCCAAACTTTATAAGGGGGAAATGTCCCCTAGGATCTTTGTTGCTAATTGTGCTTGTTGAGGGGGCTACGTACGCACCACGTGACGAGAGTCCGTACGTGGCATCTATACTGTATGTTGGGTAGCCGTAGGACCGACGAGCATGTTCTAACTGTTGTTTGATATTATCCGATGTTTTGTACGAGTTATTACTGATATATGATGAAACTGAGATATGATAGCTGCGAATTAAATGTACATAATATTCAGATAAGAATTATGAACTCCATCAATTGAGTAATTGTGTTACTCCTGATATAATTGATAAAGAGCAAAGAGTAAATGAGATAATGAGTTGTTGAGCTAAATGAAGGTGGTTAAAATTCCTTCTTGTACTTGAATTGTTCCATCATGGTAATATTGTGAGCAAAGAGGATAATATGATAAAAATCCTAACTTTGGCTATCAAGTGAGATGTGAGTATCCGATCCCGTTGAATATGGGCGAGTCGGTACCACGGTGTCTAAATATACATATATATATATGCACTTATGCAGTCATATATACGCATTCATGGCCCCCGAGTCACAGGTATGATTAGTGATCGGGGAGAACTTATATTTTCATTGCCCCTAAGTTACAGGTTTGATTCGTGATCAGGGAGAATTTCACTTATGATTTACTAGCCCCTGAATCACAGGTTTGATGCGTGATCAGGGAGAGATCAGACTTATTTTACTTGCCCCTAGGTCACAGGTTTGATTCGTGATCAGGGAGAATTATATTACTAATTTCATCGGCCCCCGAGTCACATATATGATTCGCNCCTTATGACCCACCCTTATGACTTCGGCTGATAGTCTTGTCCGTGTCGGTTATATATACATATATACATACATAAGCATTGCATTGAGTTGGGATCGTACGATGGTGAGTTAAGGAACGATACTGTGAACTGAAAGGTGAATAACTAAGATAACAAGCTAAGATAAATCACAGATAATGATAAGGAAAACAAGTGATACATATGGTCAGTCTACAAAGAGAGATTATGTTTAAGATCAGTTACATGTTTGTTGATTACATGTCCTTATACTTGATGTATTTTTTCACTTGATTTATTGCTAGGTTTGTATCTTATTTCATTATGTACTGGACCTTAGTGAGTATATATTCTACCTCTCGTCACTACTCTTTACGATTTTAGACCGGATACTCACTAGGTACATATTTTTTTATATGTACTCATGCTGCACTTCTTTTTTTTTCTGCACTTGATTGTGCAGGTCTTGAGGCTGGTCCGTCTAGTCGTCCGCCTGCTGATAGATACTGATCGCGGTGTCACTCCATACTGTGAGTTGTCTTCTTGGCGTCAACCTGACAGCACCTCTAGAGCCTTCTAGTTTCATTTTGCTCAGTCTTTTGTTCCAGACTGCGGCTTGTATATTTTTGTATATGTATATTTCAGTTGTTGTATCTATGTAGCCGCCCGTTGACACTGTGACACTAGTCCTGACACACCTGTTGTAGTTATCGGGGTTGTATACGTATTGGGCCTAGCTGTGGTTCAGCTTGTTTCTACGGCCTTACCCCAAATTGTTATTGTATTCCGCATTTTTATTGTTATAGTTGTACGTTGGCTTGCCTAACCTCGTTGTTAGGTGCCATCACGATCTGAACCGGTTTTGGGTCGTGACATTGGGTTTGGCTAGAAAAGGAAAACAACTACCGGGCCACAATAAGTAAATTGGAAGCCCAGATACGAGAACTCAAATTTGAAAACACTTTACAAACTGCTGCGGACAAAGGGGAAAGAAACAGGCTGAACAAAGAAAATTAAGCCCTCAGAGCTCAAATTCAGAAAATGAGGATAGCCATTGAAAACCCCGAAAGAAGTAGAGCCGACGAAAGACTTGTCACCAGTCTCAGGAAAAATTTGCATGGCTATGGCGACGATTTGGACAAAGCTGAGGAAGATTTGACCCGAGTTCTAGCAAAGTTGGCAAAGAATGCCGAAGAAAGGGCAGAATTCGTGCAAAAATTGAAGAGAAAGCACAACCAAGAAGTTCTGGGTTTGAAAGAAAGAATGGCCACCTTTGAATACGAGATGGCCGAACAAGCACAACGGTTTAAGGCAGAGAGAGAACAGTGTTATGATTTGATAAGCCAGTTGGAAGAGGAATTGAGACAGTGGAAAAACCAGACTCACAAAGGCGCCCAGGCTTTAGAGGAAAGATCTCAGCAAATCGGGCGTCTACTTCAGGAGAAACGTATTATCAGACAAACGGTCCAGGAGATAGGCGATTACATTGTCACCAAATGCCAGGAATGAGAAGACATGACTCGGACCACCTTATTCTCAGCGGTTATGATCTTCGTCCACAAGATAATGGATGAACTCTACCGCCTTCAACAAGATATAGCACGCAGGCCGGTGGCAAGGCCGAATGATGCCCCACGGGTACCCGAAGCAATGGAAGCACTGATGTATTTTTGATATTTCTCGAGTCTGTATTTAATTTTCCTGTTGTAGTCCAGTCCAAGTCCACTGTAGTTTTTACATTTCCAAGAAAGTGTGTCTTAAGTCTTTTGTAGTTTTTATAAGTTTCAAAAATGTACTGAAGATTCCCATGAAATTGAAGGTATTTTATCCAATGAATGAAAGTTTTGGAAAATGTTTATCCTTGAACTACGTGATGATCTGTTTCACGTGGCGCCGTGGTACGTAGGCAATCCACATAGGATTCGATCATAATCTTAAGAAATGAAAGTGAGGGAGAAATAAAAGAGCAAAAAAAAATATATATGTATAATAATACAATGAAAGAAATAAAAGAGCGGTAGAGAAAGGCAAAAGGATGAAAGTAGGATAAAAAGTGAGGGAAAGTTCAAATCCGAGGAAATAAAGCCGGGATGAGACACACAACCATTGCAAAACATATAGAAAGCGTTTAATTGCCTAGGTGCATTGCATACCCCAAACGTGCGATTTCCTTATGTGATAAAATGCTCCGACCTAACGTTTCTTTGGTTCACTCCTAAAGGTGTTTTTCTAGGGTGGTTGGTTTTGCGGTAACCTGGCTCCCCATCCTTACTTCACTAGATCAAAGGGAAGCATAGAAATGACATCCGAAAGCCACTTATCAATCGTCAACTCTTCGGTGGAGGACCCGAATCCAGTCATCCCAACGTCTGAGTCAGATACAGCTGAAGAGAATAGGATCCTGCGTTGCCGCATGCTAGAAATGTGGGATGCATGGTCCAATGGTAGGGAACCGCCCAATTCCATCCCGGGTTTCCCCGAGATAATCCCCATGACAGCCGGGACTTCTAACATCCCTATAAGTTACCCGGCCACACCATTCGGATACCCAACTATGCCAACTCACTTTGCCGGAAGACCTTCTGAGGTTCGCCCCCAGGTCTTGTTCTCCAGTGCATCATCCAACATCTTCACGGCACCACCAAGCTCCGCCACGGCTCCACCAACTATCACCGGTCCCAGCTTTGAACCGCCGGCATTTTCATTCCAAACGCCATCATTTCCGGGCGCCTCTCATGTCACTCGTGATTCATACCCCCAACAACCTCAGTATGAAGTTACTTTGGGACGAGATAAGAAAAGCCCCGAGCACGAGGAAATGGGGAAAATGAAGAGTATCGAGCAGAGCCTCAAGAACATACATGGCCTGAGCGGGCAGAAAAACGTCTCCTACGCCGATTTTTGCATGTTCCCACACATCCACTTGCCTCTCGGGTTCAAAACCCCCAAGTTCGAAAAATATGATGGACATGGGGACCCCATAGCTCATCTGAAAAGGTATTGCAACCAACTCCGAGGAGCAGGTGGGAAAGAGGAACTTTTGATAGCATATTTTGGAGAGAGCTTAACAGGGATTGCATCAGAATGGTACATGGACCAGGATATATCTCGCTGGCACATATGGGATGACCTGGCTCGGGACTTAGTTCGACAACTCCAATACAACGTGGATATCGCTCCGGATAGAAACTCTCTATCCAACCTCAAAAAGAAGTCCTCAGAAAGTTTCAGAGAGTACGTTATTAAGTGGCGCGAGAAGGCGTCTAGGGTCAAACCTCCGATGGATGAGGTCGAAATGGTCAGTGTTTTTCTGCAAGCACAAAAAGCGGATTACTTTCAAAATATGATGTCCGCCATGGGCAAACCATTTGCAGAGGCAATCAAAATTGGGGAAATGGTTGAGAATGGTTTAAAGACAGGTCGTATCCTAAGCTAGTCAGCCATAAGAGCAACTTCCTAGGCCATCCAAAACGGATCCGGGAGTGCAATCAATAGAAAGAAGAAGGAATAAGGGGCCATGATGGTTTCCGATGTCAGGGGTCCTTGGCAACACTCATGTCTATTCCCCAAAACCTCCCAACACTACTACCCTCACCAAAACGCAGTTGACACTACATCCCCTTTTCCCTATGAAGTAATGAACGCTCAGCCGAATATCCGGCCGCAACAACAATACAACCAGAACAGAGCTCCGCCCCCAAGAAATAATAATTCTCCCCCAACTCCATACTATCCACGCACTCCTTAAAACAACTACCCGTACAATTCTTACCCCCGTGATCCACCAAGGAGACTCAATTTCACTCCCATCGGTGAGCCATATTCAAGTCTCTTCCCAAAATTGGTCTAGATGGGGCTCCTGCAACCTGTGCCTCCGAACATGCAAAATCCACAATCGCCGTCATACAGGCGGGGTACCAACTGTGCCTATCATTCCGGAGTAGAGGGGCACGACATGGAAGATTGTTGTACTCTCAAGCGGGCTGTGGAGACTCTTATAGAGCAAAAGAAGGTAGTGTTAAGGGACGAAGAAGCCCCAAATGTGACTAACAATCCACTGCCCGCCCATAACAACGAGCCAGTTATAGGCATGATTTGCGAGGACCAAGATTTTGATCCAGCTTTGAAGGCTATCATTTCTATCTGCGAAGAAAAAGCCTAAGGCGACACCCAAGCCAGCCAAAGAAATAAAAAAGAGTAATCCCGTTCCTCAAGCTACAGGAAAAGCTGAAGCCAAAACAAAGATGGGACCTTCCAAAGACACCGTTCTTTACGTCCCCAGGGCACCCAAGAAGGAACAAGGTATGTTGAGCCCGCCTAGAAGGCTACAACTCAACAAGGACATGACAAATGACCCAATGATGTATGTACCAAAGGGAACATACATGGCGCGGGGGCGAATAATTTCACCCAGGCTGAATGAGCCCGTGGTTATTAGTCGTGCGCCGCAAGCTCCCATAAAAATACTACTGCCGTCCCTTGGAACTACAACAAGATGGTGGTAACATACAAAGGGAAAGAAATCACAGGGGAAGCAATCGAAGCAAACTCCTCTGAAGGATACCTCAATCTGAAGGTGCTAGCCAAAAACAAGCACAAACGCTTCCCTCTTAAAAAACTATCACTGCCGAGGAAGCTGAAGAGTTATTTAAGAAGATGAACATGACTGAATACGCCACAATTGAGGAACTCAGGAAAACTCCTTATCAAGTGTCACTCTTATCTTGGTTGATGGGCTTGAGTAAGCACCAGAAAATACTCTTGAAAACGCTAAATGAAGCGTATGTGCCGGCAGAGACCTCAGTCGAACAACTGGGAAGAATGCCCGAGCGTTTCTTTGCAGTCAACAAAATCTCTTTTAGCCGGGATGATCTACCACCCGAGGGAGCCGCTCACAACAAAGCCTTACACTTAACAGTTAAAAGTGAGGGATATTATGTGAAGATAGTTATGCTTGATGGAGGTTCCGGGGTAGATATTTGCCCTTTGTCCACACTAAAAGGAATGGCAATAAGAACTGAAAGAATCAGGCCGAATAATGTCTGTGTCCGTGCTTTTGATGGAATCAAAAGGGACACCATTGGCGAAATAGTTATAGCTTTGACGATTGGCCCTGTGACTTCACTGTAACCTTCCAAATCCTAGATATGGATACCTCATACAATTTCTTGCTAGGAAGGCTGTGGATTCATGTCGCTGGAGCCGTACCCTCTACTATCCATCAAATGGTCAAATTCGAATATGAAAACCAGGAGATAGTAGTCCACGGGGAGGACGCAGTCAATCTACAGAGACCCCTCGATCCCTTGTCTTGAAGCCAGAGAGGGAAGTGATCACATCGTCTATCAAGCATTTGAAATAGTACCGGCCGACCAACATGAAGAAGGTGCTCCGTGCCCACAACCCTGCCTAACAAATGCATCAATCATGGTCGCTACCGACATGATTAGACATGGATACAGACCCGAAAAAGGGCTTGGGGTGTCTTTGCAAGGTATCACCGAACCGATCTCTCTACCTGCCGCTAAAACATTCTTCGGCATAGGTTTCCAAGCCTCAGATGAAGATGGGAAGTGGGCCGACGCCCGTAAAAGCAGCAGATGGGACCTACCTCAGCCGGTCCCGCATATTACTGAGACTTTTATCAAGCCGCAATATGTCAAAGAAGAAAAAGAGGCCTTTACGGACAAAGAAATCGAGGGAATCTGCGATGCCATGAAACAGATGTTGTATGAATCTAACATGGCCCAATTGGGAGAAGGCTCAAGCACCGCTGAGGTGCAATACATGGGACCAAATGCCAAGTTGCAGAATTGGAAGGCTACTCCATTTCCCGTCAGGCGGGAGACTCGGTAGTCCAATTTTTCCATCTTTCCCGCACTTGGGTTATTTCTGGGTGTAACTCAAGTGTTTTTAATTTACTGCCTTTTTGAATTCCGATGTAAACCCTCCTATGTTAAAATTCAATGAAATGAAAAATCAAAATTTTATAGTTTATTATTCCTTCTGATTTTTGCCTATTTTCTTATTTTTAGTCCTAATAATGCGGCTTTAAATAACATGACATGCTTGCGGACTTCATGCTATGATAATAATACGATGTCTAACCTCGAAATAATGAGTCAAGAACCGGAATATGATGAAGAAGAGGCTTTTAGGGAAATAAACTGAGAATTAGAACAATTCGAGAATAAGCCTAAGCCGAACTTAAACGAAATAGAACCCGTCAACTTGTGTAATGCAGAAGAGGTTCGAGAAAACATGATAAACATCCACACTGATGAAGGAACTAGGGACGCTCTAATTGAACTTATATTTGAATTCAAAGACGTGTTTTCTTGGTCCTACGACGACATGCCTGGACTAATCTGACCAGAATCGGGAAGGCCTTTGTTCTTATTTCTGACGGTGTTGGAAAATTCCTTCGGGTGTGTTCTCGGGAAACATGACGCAACCGGAAAGAAAGAACAAGTCATATATTACTTGAGCAAAAAGTTCATGAGCTACGAATCCAAGTATATGTTGTTGGAAAGAACGTGCTGCGCCCTAACTTGGGTCGCTCAGAAACTCCGGCATTATTTATTGGCTTATACCAGCTACCTCATCACTAGGTTCCAACAACCAATGCCACCGAAAGATTAGCTAAGTGGAAGATTCTGCTCACCGAATTCGACATAGTCTATGTCACTCGCACGGCAATGAAGGCCCAGGCGTTGGCAGATCACTTGGCAGAAAATCCTGTCGATGACGACTACCAACCCCTAAGCACTTACTTCCCAAACGAGGGGGTAAATCAGTCGAGATAACTTCTGAGGACGCCAACACTTGGAAAATGTTATTTGATGGAGCTGTAAATGCAAAAGGTGTTGGGATTGGGGCAATCTTGATTTCACCCACGGGACAGCACTATCCCGCCACGGCCCGCCTACGATTCTTCTGTACGAACAATACTGCCGAATATGAAGCTTGTTTAATGGGTATGAACATGGCCATCGACATGGATGTAGAAGAGTTATTGATCATGGGAGATTCAGATTTGATCATCAAGCAGGCTCATGGAGAGTGGGAAACTCGGGATGTTAATCTCCTTCCATACATACAACATGTGGAAGATCATAGCAAATGATTCAAAGATGTCGAGTTCAGATATATTCCTCGATGCCACAACGAGTTGGCCGATGCTCTGGCTACCCTAGCTGCAATGCTGCCATACCCGGGCAATGTTCACATCGACCCGTTGGAAATTCAAATCAAGGAAAGGCATGGTTATTGCAACACGGTCGAAGGAGAGCCCAACGTCCAACCATGGTATCACGATATCAAAAGATTCTTGAAAACAAAAGAATATCCAGAGCAAGCCAATGGGGACAACCATCCGGAGACTCGCCAGCAGTTTCTTCCTAAGTGGGGAAGTACTGTATAAGAGGACTCCTGATCTGAATCTATTAAGATGCATAGACGCCAAAGAAGCCAAAAAGACTATGAACGAGGTGCACTCAGGAGTATGCGGTCCCCACATGAACGAATACTTCCTCGCAAAGAAAATCTTGCGGGATGGGTATTATTGGATGACCATGGAGAAAGATTGTTTTGGCTTTGCCCGAAAATGCTACAAGTGTCAAATACACGGCGATTTGATTCACGCACCACCATCAGAATTTCATCCTATGTCAGCACCTTGGCCATTCGTTGCCTGGGGAATGGATGTCATCAGGCCGATCGAGCCGAGGGCCTCAAATGGGCACCGATTTATTTTGGTCGCTATTGACTATTTCACGAAATGGGTCGAGGCAGTCACATTCAAAGCTGTCACCAAGAAAGCAGTGGTAGATTTCGTGCACTCTAATATCCTCTGTCGTTTTGGTATCCCAAAGACTATCATTACCAACAATGCCGCAAATCTAAACAGTAACTTGATGAGGGAGGTATGTGAACAGTTCCAAATCACACACCGCAATTCCACCCCTTACCAGCCCAAAGCCAATGGCGCCATTGAAGCAGCGAACCAAAATATTAAGAAAATCCTCAGGAAAATGATTCAAACTTCCAGGCAATGGAACGAGAAATTTCCTTTCGCATTACTGGGATATCACACGACAGTGCGCACGTCGGTTGTATCTACTCCTTATCTACTGGTTTATGGCACTGAAGTCGTAATACCCGCAGAAGTCAAAATTCCCTCCCTTCGAATTATTGTCGAAGTGTAAATTGAGGATGACGAATGGGTCAAAACCCGATTAGAGCAATTAACGATGATCGATGAGAAAATGATGGTCGCGGTTTTCCACGGGCAGTTGTACAAACAAAGAATGGCCCGCGCCTACAACAAGAAAGTGCGGCCTAGGAACTTTGAAGTAGGGCAACTTGTGTCAAGACGTATCCTCCCACACCACGAAGAAGCGAAAGGAAAATTCGCCCTGAATTGGAGAGGTCCGTACATCATAAGGAAATTGCTTCCAAAAGGAGCGTTGTATTTGGGATACATCGAAGGAAATGACCCCGAAACGGCTGTCAATGCAGATGCAGTAAAAAGGTATTATGTTTGACCTTTTTATGATGACAACATGGTTGATCGAAATGATGAAGGCTTTTCATTCATGCTACCCCAAACACTACAATTTTGTAACCCTTTTGACCCGGTTACTCTTCTTTGACTAACCTCCTTGGAACTTAAAAGAAAAAAAAATCAAAAAAGAGAAAAGAGAAAATCGAAAATAAAAGAAGAAAAAAAAAATCAAAAGCAAAAAAAATAATCAAAACAAAAACAAAATGTTTGCCTGAACTACGTCTGACTTGATTCCGAAAGGATACGTAGGCAGCCTCTCCCTGGGGTTCAGTCACACCAAAATAAAAATCCACATTTCCCCCAAGAGTTTAAGTTGGGGCAAGTGTTGAGATTCGGCAATGATTCGCCTGAAAGTTCCAAGGTTGCAATTCAATACAAATTCTTTTCATCCCAAATCCTAGTCAAGTACTTCCGATCAATCGGCAAAGAAAATCCAGAGTGGGAAGATACATCTATTTGAACTTCATACAAGCAATGAGAGAAATTAAAATGAGAAAGTCTTACCGGTGAAAACCCGCACGGGCACCATAAGGCGACGATGAGTAGGGAAATTAAAAATGAGAGAGTCTTGTTGGTGAAAACTCGCAAAGAGCACTACAAGGCGATGGCGAGAAGAGAAATGAGAGAGGTTAGCTGGTAAAAACCCGAAAAGGGCACTGCTAATCGAAGAGAGGATGATTGCACACTGATACCGACACGGTCTGGGGAAAGGTTTCTCAACCTCGAGTTAAAAGACGTGACAAATTTCTGAGAGTCGGATGGTTTATATAGATCAAGCATCCGGTCCAAGACGCATGTCATGTTCATTGAAGGACGTGCACTCCAGATAAGTCCTTTTTCTCTCCCCGAAAGGGGTTTTTTTTGTCAAAATTCATTGTCCATGTTTCTTTGTTATTCCCTTTCAATCTCTTTCAATCTGACTCTATTTCTAAGTTAAGGCAAAGAAAGGATGGCAAGACTGATTTACAGGGCTCTCATTTGACACGGGCCAATATACAAAAGCACCCAGCCTCGTTAGGGGCATTGAGTCGATCTCGACTGGCCATATCGGCTGATACTTCAAACTCAAAAACCCTTGAAAGGAGAAAATTAAATTAAAGTACCTATAAAGGCGATTCAAGTGAAAGGTTGAGTCCAACGTGGCTAACCCTCTCGGCAAGGTTTGAAAACCCGAAATTTTCCAAATGCCCTAAAGTTAAAGTTGGAAGAAAAGTCAGAAACGAAAGGCCAATAAAGGCGAAATAAAGTTGGAAAGGTTAAGTCCCACGCGACTAACCACTGCAGTAGAATTTGAGGGGGGGCCAAAATTTCCCCGATACTATGGAAATCCAAAAGAAAAAGCAAGTGAAAGGCCTACGAAGGCAAAGTAAAGTCCAATGTTGGGTCCCACGTGACCGATCACCATGGTAAAACCTGGAAAGCCAGGGTCCCCAGGATCCAGAAATGAAACCCAATTCCCAGCAGGCAAGCAAGTGGCCGAGATCTTCGTCACAAAAACTGAGATCAAGCAAGTTTGAAATAATCAAGGACGCAAAACAAACCACCGTTTCAAACTGACGATTGTTCTTTGTTTGAAGGAAACATGGTTGATTCAAAATGCAACCTTGCAAAAGGCAAGTGTAACCAGAAGAAAAGGCGCAAGAGCTAGAAGCAGCTTTGCAGCAACAACCCCCAAAAAGGGAAGTTTTCTCCAAAAAATTCTTTCCCGCATTCATTCACAATAAAATGAAAAGAAAATAAAGAAGACAAAACGATATTGAAAACAATTCAAACTTAAGGTAGTATAGAACCTTCAATCCCTAGCTACACCTTTTCCAACATAGGATATCCCACTCCCTTCCAGACACCGGCATTACCTGGTGATCATTCTTGACAACAGCATAACCTGTTGATCATTTCCTGATACTGGCATAACCCAGTAATCTCTTTTCCCGGGTAACAGCATAACATGTTGACCTTTCAGACACCGGCATAACCTGGTGATAATTCTTGACAACAGCATAACCTGTTGATCATTTCCTGATACTGGCATAACCCAGTAATCTCTTTTCCCGGGTAACAGCATAACATGTTGACCTTTCAGACACCGGCATAACCTGGTGATCTTTCTTGATAACAACATAAACTGTTGATCATTTCCTAATACTGGCATAACCTAGTAATCTCTTTGCCCCCAGACAACAGCAAAACCTGTTGACCTTCCAAACACCGGCATAACCTAGTGATCTTTCTTGACAACAACATAACTTGTTGATCATTTCCTGATACTGACATAACCTAGTAATCTCTTTTCCCCCAAGCAACAACATAACCTGTTGACCTTCCAGACACCGGCATAACCTGGTGATCTTTCTTGACAACAACATAACTTGTTGATCATTTCCTGATACTGACATAACCTAGTAATCTCTTTTCCCCCAAGCAACAACATAACCTGTTGACCTTCCAGACACCGGCATAACCTGGTGATCTTTCTTGACAACATCATAACCTGTTAATCATTTCCTGATACTGGCATAACCCAGTAATCTCTTTTCCCGAGCAACAACATAACTTGTTGACCTTCCAGACACCGGCATAACCTGGTGATCTTTCTTGACAACATCATGACCTGTTGATCATTTCCTAATACTGGCATAACCCAGTAATCTGTTTTCCCGGACAACAGCATAACCTGTTGATCATTTCCTGATACTGGCATAACCCAGTAATCTCTTTTCCCAGGCAACAACATAACCTATTGACCTTCCAGACACCGGCATAACCTGGTGATCTTTCTTGACAACAACATAACCTGTTGATCATTTCCCGATACTAGCATAAAAAGGTAATCTCTTTTTCCCCCAGACAACACCATAACCTATTGACCTTCCAGACACCGGCATAACCTGATGGTCTTTTCCAGACGGCAACATAACCCTTCGATCTTTCCCGCCATAGGGTCTCCAGCCCCTAGTTAATTTTACTTTTAGACATAGGATATCCACTCCTTAGTCAACAATGACTATAGGCGCACCATTCCCCGACTTTTGATTGCTTTCAGTAATAAAGTAGTATAGATTTCCTTACAATAACTCGCGAAATCTTCCTAGTGAAACTGGGGCAGAAAATTTTGTTCGTTTGCTTTTTGATCTTGCGGATTGCATTTCCAGGACAATGGATTCGAGACGACCAAAAGAAGACGCCTTGATTCAAAATATAGAAAAGAAGAAGGGGAAGACCAAACCCAAGGTGCAGAAGCGGAAATAATGTAGAATGTTCAAGACAGATCGAAGTCACAAGCTATGCATGCCTTTCCGTGACCCGAAAAATGACAAGGCGAAACCAGCACTCGCGGTTAACAAGTATCAAGATTCAGGTCAGAGTCAGCAAAAGATCAAGACTCAAGACCAAGTCTTAGATAGGAATCTTGTAACTTAGCAGCTGATAGGTTAAGTTAGTTTTCGTTTTGAGCTTGGATGTAATAAGGAGATCAGCAGCAGTAACAACAGCAACCACAGTTAAACCACAGTTACTCGGGAGTCCCAGCTACCAAAACTTTCAGAACTACACTGACCTGATTCCTTTATAGCCAAGGATATGTAGGCAACCTTGAAGCAGGGTTCGGTCAAACCTTTCAAAAACACTTCACAATGTAACATACAAATGGGTAAATTCGTTTATGGGCGCTCACTTTGTCTTTTCCCGAGAACTCTTCGTGTTCCCGAACAAAGAGGGGAAGTTGTGAGCACGTGATTTTTACATATCGTNCCACCCTTTAAATATTTAAATGTTTCACAAGCCCCCCCACCCCCCATTCCCTAAGTCTAATACCCCCTTCTCCCCTACGTCTCTCACCTCCTTCAGAGACCGGTCAACCACCACCACAGTCCCACCGCTGCCCCGCCGTGCTCCGCCGGCCAGAAATCGCCTCCGGCGGCGGAGCTTCCCCAATCGATCCCATTTTTTAACCAGATCATCCTCATCATTCCATCAATCACCTCCCACCATCGATTTCTCCAAAAACCCAACCACAAACCTCCAATTTCGGATCTAGGAAGGCAGAACCCTAGAAAACTAATTCCGACCGATTTAGAGATAATCAATGGCTCGGACCTTCATGAGTCAACCGCTCTTGACTACAACAATTGATTCATGAGGGTTTGATTCATTTTCAAACCTGCCGGAATCCGGCCAAGGTCCGGCAACTTTGACTTTTCCGGCAAACTCCTATAAACGGGTATTTTTCTTTCTTTCTTTGTGTCTTTTCTTTACGTACTGCTAAAAATAAAAAATATCGTCACTGATTTTGTGTTATGCCAGTTTAGTTAGCATCTTTACTTCTGTTTTGGCTTGATTGGTTATTGTTTCCAATTNCGAAGTCACAAGCTATGCATGCCTTTCCGTGACCCGAAAAATGACAAGGCGAAACCAGCACTCGCGGTTAACAAGTATCAAGATTCAGGTCAGAGTCAGCAAAAGATCAAGACTCAAGACCAAGTCTTAGATAGGAATCTTGTAACTTAGCAGCTGATAGGTTAAGTTAGTTTTCGTTTTGAGCTTGGATGTAATAAGGAGATCAGCAGCAGTAACAACAGCAACCACAGTTAAACCACAGTTACTCGGGAGTCCCAGCTACCAAAACTTTCAGAACTACACTGACCTGATTCCTTTATAGCCAAGGATATGTAGGCAACCTTGAAGCAGGGTTCGGTCAAACCTTTCAAAAACACTTCACAATGTAACATACAAATGGGTAAATTCGTTTATGGGCGCTCACTTTGTCTTTTCCCGAGAACTCTTCGTGTTCCCGAACAAAGAGGGGAAGTTGTGAGCACGTGATTTTTACATATCGTATAATGCTACAAAAATCTCAAGTAATTAATTGATTTCATGAATTTAGTTGATTTTTAGTACTATTTTTGAATTTATTTTACGTTATGTAGCCATAATTCATCTTTTAAATATATAAATAATTTAAGATGGCGTGATTAAGCACATAACCTTACTTATTATTTAAATAAATTTAAATGTTTGATATAAAGTAGATTACAGTTTAATGTGTTGATTTAATTATTTATTTTTTAACAAAACTGTGGAAAAAAAATTGGTCCTTTAATTGATTAGGAGCAAATCAAGGGATATGACTCTTAATTAATTAATTAATTAAAAAAAGGTTTGGATCAGAATTAATTATTATACTTGGCTTTAATTTAAGGTTAATTTAATTAATTAAGATTGGTTTTAATTGAAATGAATTAAAATGGACCTGGGCTAAGATTGCCCAGGCCCAAGCTGCCATAACAGGACTAGACCAAGCCAAATACACCCGGTCCAACTCTGTGACAACCAAAACGACGTTGTTTAATTAGGGACGATCCACACCGTTGATCTCTTTTATCAAACGGTTGAGAACCCC
>ML249359.1:0-40971 GCA_005239495.1 Nicotiana undulata | reverse complement strand
AAACCTCCAATTTCGGATCTAGGAAGGCAGAACCCTAGAAAACTAATTCCGACCGATTTAGAGATAATCAATGGCTCGGACCTTCATGAGTCAACCGCTCTTGACTACAACAATTGATTCATGAGGGTTTGATTCATTTTCAAACCTGCCGGAATCCGGCCAAGGTCCGGCAACTTTGACTTTTCCGGCAAACTCCTATAAACGGGTATTTTTCTTTCTTTCTTTGTGTCTTTTCTTTACGTACTGCTAAAAATAAAAAATATCGTCACTGATTTTGTGTTATGCCAGTTTAGTTAGCATCTTTACTTCTGTTTTGGCTTGATTGGTTATTGTTTCCAATTCCTAAGTAATTATGTGACTAAGATGAACCAAAATAACAAGTTTGTTTAATTTGTTTAGTTAACAATGCTGTCTTCACAATTTTCATAAATCTATGTATCAAATTTTTGTCTCTTAAAGGAAAAAGTCCCTTATTGTTTGTCACCAATAAGTTTATATTCTCTTCATCACTTTATGATCGTTTTCCTGCCAAATTATATGACGAACCAGTGTTGATTGGTTGGCAATTAGGTTTTTGATTGACAAAACCTAGGGCTCTCATTTATCTGACTATCTTCTTTGATTCACGCAGCCTTATTTTACCCACTTAGGATTCTTTGAACATTTAATTATGTTGTCATTCCTTTCCGTTTAATCACTGTCAGTTCATCATGGTCTATAGTTAGTCACTAACTAATTAAGACCTTAAGACCTCACTTGGGTTTTTAATTGCTTAACTGGTTTAATTTGGGATTCAAGCATGAGTGGTTGATTTAAGTTTGATAGGAACTAATTAGTAGGTTGATTTGGTCAAGCTTATGGAAGAACTAGTCACATTCAGATAGAATTGAACCCAAAATCAGTGAACCTAAGTTTAAAGGACTAGATTAACTAACTTAACCTAATTAATAAGTCATTAAAACTAGAATTAGTTCCTAATGATGAATTTAACCTAATTCCTAAGATGATGAACAAGTTTAATTGAGTTAATTAGGAATTAATCATCCTTAATCAATTAAGTCTAATAAGGAGTATAGTTTAATCCATCTGAAATAATCAGTTAATTAATTGAATCTTAATAGACAAAAAAGGGTTTAGCTACTAATCAATTAATTTAGAACAAAGTACTCCTTACCTAATGATTAACCTAGCTAACTGTATTTAATTAAAGATCCTAAAAGTAATTAACATAAGTTAAAACTCAGATAGTTAACTAAAGTTAAGAAGCAACCCAAGTGAGTAACCTTGATTACCCAGTGGTAAATTCAGGGACTCCAAAGGGTACAATAGGTAATGTAGACTTAGGGAACCAAAATTTTAAAGGTAGAAAGGTCTTTAATAGGTAAGAATATTCTAGAATAGGGGTAGTTGTCTAAAAAGATAAGGTTGACAGCTGCCATATGTACTATTATGTACTATTTACAGCTTTTGAATTGGGAATATTCTAAAAAGATACTCCATTCCCAAATATCTATAAATAGACCCTCTCCCCTTAGTCTAAGGGGTTCCTGGACTCCGAAAAAATACTCTCTTCTAGCTGCTGAAAATACATAATACTTTTCATTAAAAAAAAAAAGTTTTTTTTTCTTTTTCAAAAAAAAAAGGAAAAATATTATTAGAGATTCTGGGTTTATTACTGTTGGTTGCTGGTTTTCTAGGGCTTCCTCTGGTTTTCTGCTGTTGTTTCTTGAACTTGTCTTCTTCTTTTGTTGTTTCTTGTCTACACTTGACCTTTATTTGGTCAAGTTTCTGTTGTTTTACTCTTAAAAAGGTATGTATTAAATCTTCTTGTTCTCAATGAAATGCTGGATTGGAATTCTCTTCTCTTACTCATTGCTTAAGCTAGTTGTTCTTGATAAATAAGGTTATTTCTTATGTTGTACGTAAATGTGGTTTTATAGATGTTTGTTAACATGATAATGAACCTGTGAGTGTGACAAATATTGTTTTGATATTGGTATTTTTGGTTTGTGTATGCTGTTTAATGACCGTTTAGTTAATATTCACAGTTCCAAATAATAGAACAAGCTGCACTAGGATGACTGTATCTGGCCTTTTCTATGGTCGGATTCTTTCCCTAAGAGTGCACAAAATATGCTTTCAATTGAGTCTCTTTTGTCAATAAAGAGATTAAACAAGCAAGTCTTTAGATAGGTTAGTATTAGCACTAGGGTAGATGAATTTGACTTGTTGATAGTCAAATTCACCCCATAGTAGTGCATAAACACTAGTTGGCTGAAGTTTACCCCTCAAAAGGGTATAAAGGATGTATTTAAGAAGGGCATTAAGGTGAGGAATTTGAACCCTTGAATGGTCAAATTCATCCCCTAAAAATGCCTAGATAATCAAAGTACCATATAGTTTAGAATTATGTTAATGTTAGCACTAAGGTAGGTGAATTTGACTCTTTGACAGTCAAATTCGTCTCATAACAGTGCACATGCAGTAGTTAACTTGCTGAAATTGTCCTTTCAAAGGATGTAAAATGGACAATCAAAAGCTCATTAGAGAAGAAAATCTGGAATCCTTCATACTGATCATATTTATCCTCTTGAAACGCCTAAATAATCAAGTTAAGGAATTGATATGGACTAAAGGTCCCAAGTATAAAAATGACAAGTCTAGAGGTGAGTTGATCCTCTTATGATCACATTCACCCTGAGAAAGTGCATAAATAATTCTGCCAGATAATATGGTTTGAACACAAGCATTATCAGAATTAAAACTGACCTTTCCATGGTCAGTTTGGTTTTAGTAGTTGCATAACACTCAATCAATTGGGGTGTTTATAGATTCCAAAGGAAGGCACAACTGTATGGCCTTAAGGGAATTCAAGTTAGGCAAATTAGCTAAAAAATCCTTTTTTTTTTCCAGTTTTTTTCCCATTTTTCTGTAAAATGTATTTAGATGGCAGTAGTTTATATTCATTTTCAGAATCATTGTAATTAAAGACTGGACTGTATATATTTAAATTCTGCTTACTATTCATATTTGTTTTTCCTCTGAAAAGTAGGATGTTTTTTTTAGTGAATTTATAATCCAATCCCTGTCTCTAAAATAACATGACAATAGTAGGAAGTTGAGTGTATATCTACGCTGGCATGTATAGGATTTTTATAAACACGCTGATTTGAAAAATGGCTATCACGATTATAGTTACCATCAATGTAAGGTAGAGTTAATTACGCCTAATTCATTTCGCACCTAGTAAACTGTCTGACATCAACGTATGTAATATATTCTTTACAAAATGAATTTCAATTCCAGTGACACATGTTCATATTTAGACTGATAAAAGAAACTATAGATTAGGCCTAGACTACAAAATTTAAACACCAAATATTCAATTTTGACCATCAGCATCCTTGAAAATATGGTGATTTACTTGTACACAATTTGGAAAATCTTTGAATGAATATGAGTGCAATGTTTCCCAAAAAATGATGACTGAAAATAAAACTAAAACGCAGATTCTGGTTATATTCTGTGCAAACGTTCCTATTATGCTTATCCCTAGTGATGTTAGTTCAAATTATACGTATCCCTTCTTGTTAATTAGACACAATTAGGATTGGCCAAAATATTCGAATTAATTTGGGGCTAAAATATGGCCATAGCCCGAAACATGTTATCTTTAGGCTATTGGACATTATTTTAGGCAATCCCTAGGTAGAATGAATACCTTTAGTTTGAAATTAGACAAAAATTGATCATTACCTCAAAATTACCCTAAACTACACTCGGGAGTGGAAACTTATGCCCCCGACTCTCAAACTCCAAACAACTAATAAAAATGCACATAGCAACCACGGGTGCATTTCATGTGACGTGTTGCCGTGTGCTCAAAAACAACAAATGCACGACATCGTGATTTGTTTAAGATAAATCCATAAACGTCCTAATTGATCTTAAAAAACGCTCTTTCAAAAATAGAAAACATAAGGAATAATCGAATATTGCCTCAAATATGCACTATAAGCTGTCATGACCAATACTCTTGATTACGTAAGCTACACTCGGGTTCGATAACTCATGTCCCCGTATTCAAACTTCAAATCATAATAAAATCACGTGTTGCGGTTACGGGTGCATTTCATGTGGCGTAATTGTAATACGTTCAAAAGCATAACAAGTGCATGTTATCGTGACTTGTTTTCAAGATAAATACATACTTGTCAAAAGCGGTTAACTTTTAAAGAGGTTAAATTCACAATAGGCAAAAACGCAAATCAGATAATTTAGCCAAATATTAATGGTAAGCGACCGTGCTAGAACCACGGAACTCGAGAATTCCTAACACCTTCTCCCGGGTTAATAGAATTCCTTACTCGGATTTTTGGTCGCAGACAAATCAAAACAGAGTCAAAATTTCCTCGATTTGGGATTTCAAAAATAAAACGGTGTCCCGGAGCATCATAAAAAATTCGGGTGGCGACTCTGAAAATTAAAATAAATCCCAAATCCGAATAATGTCACTTTCATTGGAAAAACTCCCTTATTACCCTTTCATTAATTGGGGGGTAGTGAAAAAGGAGGTGTGACACTAGCCAAGACCTACTTGCTGTTGGGACTCCGCGAGATAGGAATGTTGATCAAAGCAAGTAGAGGTGCCAAGTCTAGGGAAGGTCCTTCTGAGACCAAATAGATAGGATTTGTCTTTACTTTGCTTTTGATGTAATAAGGCCATTGGCCATTAATGACATTTTGCATTTTTTGTATTTTTAGAGTCAAGTTGGATTTGTCTATTTTATCATCAATAAAATGAGGCACTTAGTATTTAACTTCTCCAAATTAATTTTTTGCTAGGCCTACCTCGGGCATAACGAGGTTCCCCAACTTAGAATGCGTTTTACATTTTCCCATTACGTGATGGAATTACCGCAATATTCTTTATATCTTCACAAACTTCACTGCCTTTTTGTTAGTTATTCCCCTTCCCCAAAGGTTAGTTCGTGCACTCTGGCACCAACAACTTATTGCACCATATCAAAGGGCCCTTCTCCTACTCCTCCTCCCAGTCCTCCCAAAGGAAAAAGCAAGGGTAAAACTAAAATGGTAGATGCAAGCGGTACTAGAAAAGAAAATATGGATGAACAGGTTGAGATCATTGATGGTCACGGTATTCAGGTTCTGCACGAGGGTATGTCTCCACTAGAGAAGAAGCTGCTGAAGTTCCAAGAGGAACTTGACCAAGTCAAGAATTTGGCCCACCTATCATTCTCCCTCAACGTTCCAGACGTTCACTTCCCAAACACTCTAAACCCCACTTTACCCCAAAACGTCCCAAAACAACCCAATCACCCCAAAGATCTTGTTCCACCAGCACCACGCAACACATGTCACTACGACACTCCACCTCCCTAAGATCAGATGAGAGATCACTTCCAGGCTTATGACAACCCCATTTATGTGGAAATCGTAGCTCATTCCACACCGCATACCTATGAGTCTGACGAGAAGGACAAGCTCATCAGGAATCTGACCAAGGAACTCAAGAAATTGACCAACCGAGTTCAAGGCATCGAAGGAGTTAAAGGGGTTGAGGGATTGAATTATGAGGACCTTTGCATACAGCCTGATGTTAAACTATTGAGGGGTACAAAACTCCTAAGTTTGAGTTATTTGATGGTACTAGTGACCCAAGAGTCCATCTGAGGACTTACTGCGAAAAATTGGTCGGTGTGGGAAAAGATGAAAGGATCCGCATGAAACTCTTCATGAGGAGTTTGAAAGGTGATGCACTATCCTGGTACATCAATCAGGATCCAAAGAAATGGATCAATTGGGTAAATATGGCTACGGACTTCATGGATAGATTCAGATTCAATACGGAGAATGCACTGGATGTGTTCTACACCCAGAACTTGAAGAAGAAACCAACTGAGACTTTTCGCGAGTATGCTACTCGTTGGAAGTCAGAGGCTGCTAAGGTCAGGCCAGCCTTGGAAGAAGAGTAGATGAAGGAATTCTTCGTGCGCGCTTAGGATCCTCAGTACTATGAGCGGCTGATGATGGTCGAAGGGCACAAGTTTTCTGATATCATCAAGTTGGGAGAGCGAATCGAGAAAGGCATCAAAAACGGTATGGTTACTAACTTTGAGCCTTACAGGCTACCAACAAAGCTCTGCAATCCGGTGGTGTGTTCAAGTATACCCCGGACCTTCCTTCACATACCAACCAGCTCCAAGTTACCAAGCACCTTCACTTCAATACCAGACACCCTCACCCACCTACCAAACTCCACCATCCACATATCAGCCTATCTCGCCTAGATACTCACAACCAGTTCCCGTCTATAATGCCTACAACTCCCAACCTTCTCACTATCAATCACCCTCTAATCGCCAAAACTTCTCGAGACATCGCCCAAATTTCGACTGTCGTCCACCAAAATAGTATACCACCATAGCTGAACCCATTGACCAATTATATGAAAAGCTTAAAGCCGCCGGTTATGTCACACCCATCCCAGCTATCATACCCGAGAACCCATCTCAGTGGGTCAACCCAAACAAAACATGTGCTTACCACTCTGGTAGGAAAGGATACACCATCGAGGAATGTCGTTCCCTGAAAGACAAGATACAAACCCTCATAAATAACAAGATCATTGTAGCCAAGCCCTGCTCCTAATGTTCGCAATAATCCGCTGCCTGACTATAAAGGCGGTGTCTATATGATTGAGGTTGAAGATGATTGGGATCCTGAGGGATCAATTGGGCTAATTGCTGAGGGTAATCCGAAGAAGCCTGCGATTACTCTTCATCCGATTGTGGTCCAGATGCAGCCATCTTAGGAAGTTGAGGTAAACATGTCCATTCCACTTGAGTTTGAATCAAGGCCACCTGCCGAGGGAAAATACCTAGAGCCGATCGAAGTCGAGTTTGTGCGACCACTCGAAGTTGCAATCCGGCCATCTAAAACATATACTCCGGTAGGTATAAGAATGACCACACCCATTCCAGTGGCAATGTCGACAACGACTCCGTTTTACTCAGACGCCATTCCGTGGGACTATACCGCTGAAGAAGGAGGAAAGGTAAAGGAAAGTCTGAAGAAGACATCGCCGCGCAGGGTATGAAAAGAACTGGAAGAGTTTATACCCTTGAGAATTTGGCCAAGTCTAGCAAGCAGGCCAACAACCGTCTCCTCATCATTGAAACAGGTTTTGATGATCAGTGGAGAAAGATACAAGCTAAGGAATACTCAGTCCTCGACCAGTTGAACAAATCGCCAGCTCAGATATCCATCCTCTCCCTGTTACAAAACTCTAAAACTCACAGGAGTGCTTTGCTAAGGGTGCTCAGTGAAGTATACATGCCAGATAATATAACTAGTGGGGAAATGGCCAGTATGGTGGGCCAGATACTGTCACAAGATCAATTTCCATGAAGATGAGCTACCTCCCGAGGGGCTAGGGAATAGTAGAGCACTACGCATCACCATACAATGTGAGGATCATTTCATCACAAGGATCCTAATTGACGGGGGTTCCAGTCTCAATATCTGTCTGCTGGTCACACTCAAGAGATTGGTCAAGAGTCTACATGAGATAAAGGAAGGAGAGATCAACGTAAAGGCCTTCGACGGTTCGCAAAGGTCCACCATGGGAGAAATTACCTTATGCTTAAATATGGGACCAACTTGGTTCGATGTAGATTTCCAAGTGATAGATGTGCCTGCATCTTACAACTTACTATTGGGACGACCTTGGATCCACGCGGCTGGGGTCGTGGCATCCACCCTACATCAAGTTGTGATGTTTGAATGGAAACATCAAGAGGTAATCATTCATGGCGACGTAAGAACTTCATACTCTTACCCTACCATGCACCTTGCGTGCGTTCTTATGAAACATCATCGGTATATTTCGCCGATGATTCCGGAAGTACATACGGCTTGATTCTTGTAAAACCAGGGATATGTAGGTAGCTCAGAAGTTAGGGTGCGTCCAAATTCTATCCCACAGTTTCATCCCGGTCAAAATTGGCCATCATATCTTTACCCGACAACTCTTTCATCCTTCCCGGGTAAAGAGGGGCAGCTGTTGATACCCAATTTTTCCTCAAAATATTTTCAAACCTGTATATAAGCTTTCAAAATCACTCTTTGCAATAATGAATATGTTTCCTAATTCAGTATGTCATTTATAATCACTTTTTATTTGTTAAAATTCAATTATTTCATAAATTGGCTAATTGAGTCTTATTTAATTGCAATTACAATTATTTTGCAATTATGGCCTAATTAGACTTTTTATACCTTTAAAATTCGAATTTTATGTTTCTTACATTTTTAATATTGTCTAATTATTGTAATTGGATTTATTTGAACTTAATTTCATTTTTATACAATTACTAATTATTTTTTATTAATTAATCATCTTCTTTTATTGGGTATTTAACATTTAGCCACTCTTATTTAAAACTTAGCCTAAAATTAAACCCAAATCCCAGCCCAATTGCANGGGCCTTTTTTCATTTTTTTTCAACGGTCCGGAAACCCCCCACCAAAATTAAACCCCCACCCACCCCCCCCCCCCCTCTCTGTCTCTCATTTTCCAAGACTACACTCTCTCTCTTCTCATCTCTTTTTCTCCCTCATCTCTCTAAAGCCTTCTAGGCTCTTCATCTTCTCCGATGGCTTCCACCGCCTCTTCCGCCACCTCCAGCCTTTCCCCTTTCGATCACCAGCCACCATGACGCCCCATCTCTCCGACTCTTTTCATCTCTGAGGACCTTTAAAGACTTCAACCATGCCAGAAAGCCATGGAAGTTCCTGCCTGGGTTGTTTCCGGCCTGTCTCCGGCGAGGTTCGATGCAATGGTGCCATAGCCACCACCATCTCTAAGTTCTACAGCAGGTTCTCCGATTTTCTCCGGGTTCTCTTGAAACCCTAATTTTTGCCTAAAACCTCTTAAATCTCGTGTTTTCTTAACGATTCCTACCTATTTCTTTATGTTCTACTTTATTATCAACTGAATTTTTGAGATTCAACAGCTTTTAAACGTTTTACTTCCCTTTTAAAATTAGGGTTTCTCAGAATCTTGTAGGCTTGTTTAAAGCCGAGCTTTTCTTTGTGTATTGAGTCGATTATTTGCATATTGTGACTGATTCCATGGCTTCTACTATCTTTTATCTCGTTTGTGTTAAAAACCCTACAGTTTTATGTGTGGTTATGTACTACCATGACTGTTCGTCTCTCTTTGCCTAAATCTCTATGATTACCTTACCTTCAACATGTTCTACTGAGTTTCTTAACCTAGGTTATTCTTGTAACTGCCTAGTTTGTTCAGGCTTGCATCTTTTCTAGAGTTTGTTCAGTCTGCTTGTTTACTATGCCAGAATATTCCTGTCTATTTATGTGATTGTGGCTCTTATGTAATCGACCCTGGATTCAATACTTAGGGGGGTTGATTGACATATTTTCTTTTAAAAACCCTAAGCTTTTATTCGAATTGATTGATTCGTCTGTGATGATTTATTCTTACTGGCTATTTCCTTAGTTAGAATATTTTGAACCTAGCCTTAATTGACTACCATATACTTAGTGAACTATGATTCCTTCATTACTGATCACGTACTGATTGTTATTACCTTATATGTCATTGGTTTTACCGTTTGAATTTGAATCCCTTAACTTAAGGGATTACTTGTCTTAATGGCCTACTAATTGATATGAGTTCCTTAATTACCATGCTACTCTGATCCTTTCCTTATTTAATTTGGTACAACCTTCTATTTACCTTATATGCTATGTGTTCTTTACCATTTTTAGAGTTTTGAATCCCACGATTAAAGGGAACCGTGCATTCTTTCTCACTAATTGATTCTTCCTTCTCTTATTTGTGATTCTTACCTTATGTGATCACCTATTTTCAACAATAAGTACTCTTGCTCCTTCATTGAACGAACATCAGTCGAACATCAATCTAAACTCTCTCTATACTACTCTCTCTTGTGTTCTTTCTCGTGTTCTCTTGTCTGTGTTTGCTGCTCTTTACTCCTGCTTATTATTAGCCGGCTGTTAAGCCAAGGCTAATACTGTGTATCACTTTGCTCTCTTTTGCTTTCTCTTTGCTCTCATCACTGGTATGTTCTAGTTTAAGATTACAGCATCCTAAACAATATGTTTCACTTTTGGTTGAGGTTCTTATTGCTTCTTTTATGCTTTTACTTGTGGTTCTATTGCCTACCATGTAACTAGCATGTCTACTGCTTTTCTATAATCTCTCTTCTTCTTCTAGCTTAGCATGACTCCTGTTCTGTTCTCTGTGGTTCATTATGTCCTATGTAACTCTTGACTATGTAGTTACTCTCTTCTCTTTGCATATCCAGCATCCTTTGATGTTATTTTCCTAGAAATCGCCTGACTTCTAATGCTGGGGTATTCCCAGACTTGTATCCCTACCTATAATATGTGATAAATCTGTAACTTTGTTCTAAGGACTAATTATGTGCAAAATTACTGCTACCACTACTTGTCCCAACCCCTTGTCCCCTGTTTGTGATTGTTTTCTGGAACTCTGCTGAGTTATGACTATCTGCTGCTGCTTCTTTTCAAAACTGGTTTTCATAAAAGATCTTATGTTATCCTCTGAAACTATGTGATTTCAAAACTCCCTTTCAAACCCAACTCTTTCAAGATATGAAGCACTTCACACTATTCTTAGACCTTTAGGTTCCACCCCCCTCAGTGCGAGCATTTCTTAGGGACCTTGAGTTCCCTCTTAACTTTGACACACTGAGGCAGGGTATTCTACACTGCACTTGTTCAATCATTGGCATTACTAGGTGCTGGTATTGGCCAGGGCCTTCCCCAAGGCCTTTGGAAGCTTTGCCGCACCCAGGCTAAGTAAGGATGTGAAACTTGAAAAGGGTAAGGCTGGAAGATTGGGCCTGTGTGAAGGCTCCCTATAGAGTAGCTTCTTGTTTTCCTTTGTAATTAATGTAATTCATTCGATATGGCCTGTAATAATTTGTAAAGAAATAATTGGGGTTGTATAGTGAAATGGGGAGAGGGTTATGCATGCTTAATTAAGTGATGGGTAGAAAACATGACTTTAGGATTCATTTCCCTATATGTGCATTAGCTATCCTGCTTAGGGCATGCATAACATACATCCTGAATCCTGTTCAGTTTCTTCATATCAATATATTTATGTCATCTTATTGTTCACAGTTAATAACTATAATCGAGTAATAAAAGCTGCTATAATGTATTGTTCATGCATTTATAACCATTCCATATAGGAGCCATGTTTTAGGATAACACTTTGTGCATTAGATATCCTGCCCTTAGGACCTTTTATTCGTCAGAATTTGAACGCTTAGTCATAAAAACCTCACTAAAATATGGTCACAAACGTTTTCTGCAAATGTATCATTACTTATGTCCCTTAAAATCAGATCTAAATATGCATGCTCACCCTTACTTCAATAAATAAAGTTGTTCTATTTCTGAATACCTGCTAAACTATTATTTTCTAAAACTGATTTAATCAAGTCCTATCGACTACTGGATCCTTATACTCTCTTTCGAATTATTAAATTTCAAATAAAAGCACTCCAGCTCAACTTATTGATTTTTCTGAAAGCTATCTAAATTGCTGGGTATTCCAAAATCCTAACGCTTTTTGAAACACTGTATTCCTGAAACTACTGTTTTAAATCCCTCAACCTTAGTCAAACTTTTCTTCCTTCATCCAGGTTTCAACTCAATCTACTGTTTTACTAAAAATTCCTATTTTCGACCTCTCCTCTTAAGACTTTAATTGTGTATGAGACGTGTCACCTACGTGTCTATTTGTGGAGGGGTCTATGAGCCTTTACTTGTCTTTATATGTTCCCTTATATGTGTTGTCCTACTTGTTTTGTTTGTTGTCTAGTATTTTATTCTTTACACCTAAGGGTTCAGCCTAATCCCCGCCTATGTAGGAATAGTAGTCCTAACTACCCTCCAGGACATACAGTATGGAACGGGTAATAGCACGCAATAAGCATTCGTGACCAACGCATGCACTTTAAATAACCTTTACGGGATGGGAAGGGTAGAATACGGATATGATGACCGGTACGCTAATACCACGTGTAGCTGCCTCCTCGAGGTGTGACATACCGGGTATTGCATTGAAGTGATTCGTATTACTTTAAACCTAGGACAATTCTTTTCAAATGTTTCTGTTATTCTAAAACCCTATAAAGATTTTTGTTTAAACTCCCCTCTTATGTGAACCTTATTTGTTACTTGCTCACCGTCCAAATTCACAAAACTTATTGGCCGGGACCCACAGTTGTGGATCTTGAGGGGTGCCTAATACCTTCCCCTTGGGATAATTTCAAGCCCTTACCCAATCTCTGGTGACGCGAACTAGTTCATGAGTTATCAACTCTAGGTGCCCTAACGCACCATAAAAGTCGTTAGGTGGCGACTCTTCCTTAAACTTCTTCCTTTAAGGAGTTGTCCAGAATTTCGTCAACCCGATCTCTCCGTACCTAACCCGTGCGATAGAAAAAGGGGGCGCGACAGGAAGTTTCTTCCAGTTACTCAGAGAGAGGACTATCAGAGGCAGTTTGAGCGCCTCCAGCAGGGATCTATGACTGTTACACAGTACGAGACCAGGTTCATCTTTCTGGCCCGACATCTTATCATGATAATCCCCACTGATCGAGAGAGAGCGAGGAGGTTTATTGAGGGTCTAGCTCAGCCTATCAGACTTCAGATGGCCAGGGAGACAGGTACTGATATCTCTTTTCAGAATGCAGACGATGTGGCCCGGTGTATTGTTACGACCCGTAAGTTAGAGTTGGTAGGCTCGGAATCGGAATGGTTGTTGTGAGAGTTTAGTCATTTAGTCTTTAAAAATAGCCTTAAAGTTGGAAAAGTCAACTGAGAGTTGACTTATTGGTAAACGACCTCAGAATGCGGATTTTATGGCTCGGATAGCTTCGTTAGGTGATTTTGGACTTAGGAATGTGTTCAGAATAGTTTTGTGATGTCCGGTGTATAATTAGGATTGAATTGGCGAAAGTTAGTTTTTGGCGATTTTCGGTCGGCAGTGGAAAATAGACTATCGGGGTCGGAATGGAATTCTGACAGTTGGAACAGGTTCGTAGTGTCATTTTGGATATGTCTGCAAAATTGCAGGTCAATCAGAGTTGTTTTGGATAGTTTCGGCATCGTTGGTGGATTTTAGAAATTTGAAAATTCTTAGGCTTGAATCCGATGTGATTTTGGTGTTTTGATGTTCCAAGGGTGCAACTAAGTTTGAGTGATCATATGTGACGTGTTGGTATGTTTGGTTGGGGTCCCGCGGGGCTCGGGATTTTTTCGGATGGTTAACGGGCACTTTTGGACTTGGGAAAAATGTTGGTTTTCTGGTGTCAGTGCACCAGGAAATTGTTCATCGCGATCGCGAGGAGCAGGACACGATTGCATAGCTTGGCATTCTAGGGCAGTGCGATCGCGTAGGTTTATAGGCGCGTGAGGAGAGAGTCCATTTGTTCTTTGCGATCGCGTGTGTAGGGTTGCGATCGCGTGGGGTGGAGGTTCTGTGAATCGAGGTCGCATGTGAAGCTTTGCGATCGCGTAGGGTATTTGAGGGTCTGTGGAAAATTGCTCTTCGCGATCGCGAGAGTCTTTCCGCGATCGCAGTGCATAAATAACTGGGCAGTTAAATTAAAACCCTTCCGCGACCATAACCTATTTTAACACCATTTTGAATGGGAAGAAGCTTTTGAGGCAATTTTGAAGAGGGAAAATCAGTGTTCATCATAGAGCTAAGTATTTTGGACCTTAAAAACTTCATTATAGGTGATTAAGAAACAAAACCTCGGGGTTTAATTCATGAAAACCATTAGAAAAAGGTGGGGTTAGGGCTTGAGATTATGAGACCTTTAGGGGTCGATTTGAGGGGTCAAATGAACTCCAAGTTTAGCGTTCTTTATATGTACGGACTCGTGAGATGATGTAGAACATTTTGGTATAACATTTGTCGAGTTCTAAGATGCGGGCTCGGGGGTCGGGTTATGAGCTAAAATTGGTACTTTTGAATTAGAATTCATTCCTTAAGCATAATTTGATGATAAAGGTCTGATCTTTATAGATTTGGAGTGCTCGGAAGTTGATATGAGAGGCAAGCGGGTCGCAAAGTAGCTTTCGGGCTTGTTTGAGAGAAGTAATGTCTTTAAATCCTTTCTTGAGGGTATGGAACCCCGGACTCTGCACCCTTTCACGGGTTTTGGAATGTAAAGGTTGGAACTTTGAAAATATATTACCTATTTAGGCAACCATTGAGTTGCGAAATCGATTTTAAAGCCTATTTTTAATAGTATTGATATATAATTGATATGTTTTGGGTTGTAAGCCATTTTTGGAGCCTAGTGCCGATCTGTTTACCCCTTGGGGGCTGGTTTTTTTACTATTTTCCTAACTTGATATGTTATGGTTTTCACTCAGTCTTTTTCTTGATAATTGTTTTGACACTCAGAGTATTTTGATACTATTTATTGAAAATGAAACACTATTTTTCGGTCGAGAACCCGGTATATTTATGGCCTAAAGGGCATGTTGAGAGTGTCTGACTGAGTGAGGCTACGGGCCATTATTGTGAGGATGATATGATATGAGAGAGGCTGAGGGCCAATATTGTGAGTGATTTATGCCATGATATGGCTTGTTATAGCGCTTGGGCTGTAAGAGCCCCTCCGGAGTCTGTACACACCCCCAGTAAGCGCAGGTACCTAATGAGTGATGTTGCCCGCGGGACTGATACTAAGTGATTGTGAGGTTGCCTGATGGGCTGATACTGAGTGATTGTGAGGTTGCCTGATGAGCTGATACTGAGTGATTGTGAAGTTGCCTGATGGGCTAATACTACGTGATTGCGAGGTTGCCTGATGGGCTGATACTGAGATTGTTATGAGAAATTATTATGGCCCTGTCGCGCCCCTATTTCCCTCGCACGGGTTAGGTACGGAGAGATCGGGTTTATAACAGTTGGACAACTCCTTAAAGGAAAGGTTAAAGAAAGAGTTGCCACCTAATGATTTTTATGGTGCGTTAGGGCACCTAGAGTAAATAACTCATGAACTAGTTTGCATTAGCAGAGAACGGGTAAGGGCTTGAAATTATCCCAGGGGGAAGGTGTTAGGCACCCCTCGAGATCCACAATTGTGGGTCCCAGCCAAAAAGTTTTGTGAATTTGCACAGACAAACAAGTAACAGGTAAGGCTCAGATAAGAGGGGATTTCACACAAGTATGAAAAATCTTTAAAGGTTTTGGGAAAAAACGTTAGAATAAACATTTGAAAAGAACTGTCCTAAGTTTAAAGTAATACGGATCACATCAATGCAATACCCAGTATGTCACGCCTCGAAGAGGGGCTACACGTGGTATTAGCGCACCGGTCATCATATCCATATTCTACCCTTCCCGCCCCGTTAAGGTATTTAAAACGCGTATGTGTTGGTCACGAGAGCTTAGTGCGTGTTACTACTTGTTCCATCCTACAAGTCCTGGAGGGTATTTATGACTACTATTCCTATGAGGTAAGTACTAAGATGAACCCCTAGGTTTAAAGGAAAAACAGGGAGTTTCAGCAGTTTTTGGTAAATGGAATGCTTTTGAAATCTCAGTAGTGAAAGCAGAAGGTTCAGTTAAGACTGAGTAATTCAAGAAAATACGGTGGCTTTAAAGACGGGAGTAGGTACATTGTTCCAGAAAATACATTAGCTTTAAAGAAATACAGTGCAAGGATTCAAAATAACATGATTTTGAGCATAGTGAGGTAACTTTGAAACCCAGTAGTTTAAAAATATAACGGAATAGGAATCAGATAAAATTTAGTAAAGAGGAAATAAATGCATGATTTCAAGATTTTGTGATTAAAAAAACAGAGGAGTAGAGTGGTCTTCAAGGAGATAACAAGCAAGAGTGAAAAGCAGCAGAGTTAAAAATTTAAGAAGGGACTGCTTGGTTTTAACACTAGCAAGAAAAACACAATTGGTTTGATTTTAATACATATTAGGCCTAAAGTTTGCTTAGGCGTTCGTATACATCGCCTACTTATTTCAAAGGGGGTGTGCATGCATATTTAATCCTGATTTTAAAAGGGATGTATTTATAGAAACGTTTCAAACAGTCAGCCACATTTTAACGAGCTTATTAGATTAACATGTTGATTAGGTGTTCAACAATTGCAATTCGAGACAAACATGTTGAAAGGTATAATCCTAAGAGCATGATATCTAATGCACATATGAATACCCTAAAACATGGTTTCTATATGCTATGATTATGAAAATGCAGTAATAATGCCTTATAACAGTTTTATCACTTGTTACAGTTACTAACAGTGATCATGGCTTGCAAAATGAGTAAAGTAGACATGCTGAAAAATAAAAGAACATAAGCAGGATTTCTAATGCATGAGATGCATGTCCTAGACAGGTAATCTATTGCACATGTAAGTAAGAAAACCCTATGAGCATGTTTTCTACCCCTTACTAGACTAAGCATGCAATGTCCCCCAATATTCACTATCCAAACCCCAATATCTGTTTACAAGTTATTACAAACCAATAATAATGAATTACAGTAGCAAAGGAAAATAAGAAGTTACTTCTATAGGGAGCCTTCAATCAGGCCCAATCTTCCAACCCCAATCCTTTCGAGTTTCACAGCCTTAATTGGTCTGGGTGCGGCAAAGATCCCTAGGGCCCTCGTGGGTATCTGTCCAATACCAGCACCCAAACACGTTTGCCCAAAATTCAGCATGTGCAGTGTAACCAGCCTTGTGTGTCAGAGTTCAATGAGTACTCAGAGGTACTCAAGGCAGTGCTCACACGAAGGGGGCAGGTCCTAAATTTCTAAGAGTAGTGTGAAGTGCTAGGAGAGAAAATTTTGTAGTTGAAAAGAGTTTACAAAAAAAACTGGAGAGTTATTTTGAAAGATTAGCTTTTGAAGAACAAACAGAAGTACCAGTCCAATCAACAAGTTCAACAATGCATAATTTCACACAGGGACGATGGGAGAGGGGACAAATAGATCAGGAAGTGATGCATGGATTTAATAAAATTGTTAATACATGATTACACAAATCAGAGAGGCTCAGGGAATCAAGAAATGGACAGGTTTAAACATGACAAGGGACAGTAGCAGAATATAGGCGTAACAAGTATACGTTAGGAATAAACAACAGTCATATGAGTATCATGGACTCAGCATGTAAGCCAGAAGAGATAACAACATGATAAGTACTAAAACCAAAAGATTCAATTGCATGTTGAGCAGTAGAAGAATAAGTAGAAGAAAATCAGGAAGATAACAAACTGATACAATAATAAACACATTGGTTTGAGACTTGTAAATTACTTAGAGCATACCAGTGATGAGAGATCAAAGCAGAATGCAGAAAGCAAAGTGAGATCAAATGTTAGCCTTGGCTTAAAGCCGGCTAACAATAGACAGGAGCAAAGAGAGTAGTGGTAGAGCAAGGAGAGAAAGAGAGCAAGAGTTCTAGTACAAGAGAGAGAGTTGGAATAGTCTTGATCTCTGTGTGTGTCTGTGTGTGTGTGTCTGTGCTAGTGAAAGAGTAGAAGTATATATAGTTGCAAGGCAAGTAGTAAAATAAGGTAAAAATCAAGTCAAGCAGTGATTAAGGAACTCGAAATTAATTAGTCAAGAAATTAAGGCAAGTACTCCCTTAAGTCAGGGGATTTAATTCAACGGTAAGAACCAGTAACATATAAAGGCAAGAAGAATCAGTACATGATTGATAACGAAAGGAGAAATCTAGTTCAGTAATTATAACAACTCAGAATCAGTAAAGAGTACGAATAAGAAGTTTCCCTTAATTAAGGGGGTTACTTCACACGGTAGAGAGCATGTAAATAAGGAAAGAAGTAGTGTATAGCAAACAAGGAAAGATTTTGAACATAGTAAGCACATAGTAGGGAATTGGGGGCAGGTTCATGAAGTTAAATTAAAGTACTACCATAATAATCAAATAGTAGAATAAGTCATGTAATAAGGCAAGAAAATATATGATAGCTGTAAAGATTATCACAGGAAATCAATTAAAGGCAATCAATCACAGGAAATTAGGGATTCAAAATATTAGTAATACTGATTTAAGAATCAACATAGGTTATACAGAGTAACCGCAAAATAGGAGAGAATCAGATACCCTAGTGATTGAAACATGGAAAAATCACACGGAATTAGGGGTTTACACAAAACAGGACATGAATCAACAGGGTGAACATGATTTAGGCAGTAGGAACGAAGAGTCAGAAACCCTAATGGAAAACATGGAGCAAAATCACAAAATCACGAAATACTCATGAAAACACAACAATCATAATAGAACAGGTAAACATAAACTCAAATCCACAGATTAAAACGAAGAAGTTTGAGGTTTTAACAAGAATGAATTAGACAAAAAGGGAGAAGCTTAGATAATGTAACACAATAAAAAAAGATATGATAATGCTAAAAATTAAAAAAGAAATCTGTTTTGCAAAAGGGGTTTAAGAACCCTAGTTTGAAAATGAAGAAATCGTTTAGGGAAAACAGAAAATACTTAAGGAAAACACAAAAATAGCTCATAACGTGTATAAATCTGTTACGGATCTATGAAGATCGGAAGCTTTTTAGAATTTAGGGTTTTGAAGAAAATGAAGATAGCAAAGAACATGTCGTGAAACTCGAAGGTAATGGAGGTTGTGGCATAGTCGTGTCAAAACCCCACCGGAAAAGTCCGGAGAAGGCCGAAGAATCACCAAAGCAGGAGCCCCAGCAGTTGTCTGGGCCTGGTAAAGACCAACGGAGGTCTCAAAGATGAAGTAAGCCGCAGCAAGGAGGTGTCAAGGTGGCTGATGGTCGAAAGCAAAAAGAGTTCGGAGGTGGCTGGAGATAGGCTGAGTGCCATCAAGGAAGAAGATTGTGATGACCCAAAAAGGGGTCATCTTGTGTGCATCTAATTTTGGACTGTGTTCCGAGGCCCAAAAGCCTCCATTAATCTCACCTCGATGTGCGTGCGCATCCTGGACGCGTAGCCGAGAAGCCTTTATGTGAAACCTTGATTTAAGAGTTAAATTTTGGTAATTAATTGAATAAAGTTGACTTTGGTCAACATTTCTGATAAACGGACCCGGATCCGTGATCCAACGGTCCCGGAGGGTCCGTAGGAAAATGTGGGACTTGTGGGTATGCCCGAAATCGAATTCCGTAGACCCAAGTCTGAGAAATGAATTTTTGAAGAAAATTGCTTGATGAAAATATTAAAGGCTTATGAAAATGAACCTTGATGTGAAACCTGTGCTGCCGGGCCCGTATTATGATTTCGGAGCCCGGAGCAGGTTCAATATGTGTTATATAAGTTATCTATGAAATTTGGTAAGAAACAGATCAAAATAAGGAAAATTGGAGTTAATGAAGTTTTGAGGTTTTTTAAAGAATTTGAAATTTGGCTTGAAAGGTGATTTTATGTTCCCGAGGTTCGATTGAAATTCCGAGATCGGGAATAGTTCTGTTGTGTCATTTATAACTTGTCTGCAAAATTTGAAGTCATTCCGAGTAGTTTAGGCCGGTTCGACGCGTTAAAGTGAATTCTAGAATTCCAAGTTCTTAAGTTTTGATTCAATTTGGTTTTGGGGTTTGATTTCGAGTTCCGTTGTTGTTTTTCCATTTCTGGAAGTTCGAGCGAGTCCGTATCATGAATACAGACTTGCCGGTGCTTTTGGACGGGTGCCGAAGGGCTCGGGTATGTTTTAGACCCCCGGGAGCTAAGTTGGAAAACCAGAAAAATCTGCTATCTGGTTTCCTTCTCTGCGATCGCAGAAGGTGGGTTGCGATCGCGGAAATGAAATTGTGAAATATAAGGTAGCGGGCCGTACGCCACGGCGGAAATGAAATAAAATTGTGAAGTATAAGGGAGCGGGCCGTACGCCACGGCGAAAATGAAATGAAATTGTGAAATATAAGGGAGCGGGTCGTACGCCACGGCGGAAATGAAATGAAATTGTGAAATAATAGGGAGCGGGTCGTACGCCACGGCGAAAATGGAATGAAATTCTGAAATATAAGGGAACGGGCCGTACGCCACGGCGGAAATGAAATGAAATTGTGAAATATAAGGGAGCGGGTCGTATGCCACAGCCAAATTGAAAAGAAATTGTGAAATATATGGGATCGGGTCGTATGCCACGAGGAATCTAAGAATTGGTGATATTTATTTTCATTCGGTGGTCTTACTTTTGAAAGTGCTTTATTGTTTAAGTTCAGTAACTGTTTGGATTTTTCTGTTCTCAGTACGTGTACTTATTGCTTATTTTTTTCTGGCATGCCTACCATATTTTATCATATGTTATTACTGTTGGACCCTAGTGAGTATCGAGTCGACCTCTCATCACTACTTCTTCGAGTTTAGGCGGGATACTCACTGGCTACATATTTATTTAATATGTACTCATGCTGCACTTTCTTTTCTTTTCTGTACTTGACTGTACAGGTCCGGAGGCTGGCACGTCTGACTATCAGGCCTTTGCTAGATATTGATAGCATGGTCATACTTCTCGGTGAGCTGCTTTCTCGGCGACTTCCTAGCAGCACCCTGGAGCTCTTTTGTTGTATTTCTCCGTTCATTTCATTCAGACGGAGACTCTGTATATATTGTAGTCAATGTATATTCAGTAGTTGCCCGTGACACTCGTGACACTAGTTCCCGGCACACACGCGTAGTGTATATTTATATTTTGGGGTTTTGGGATGTATATCTATGTGTGCATTTTATTTCGGCTTGTATCTACTAGGATTTCACTTCCGCTCAAGGCTAGTATCATGTTTGTCGTTATAAATTGGGAATTTTTGACTGTTTAACTAGATGGGAAAGGTATCACTTGGTGTAATTATTGTTGGCTTGCCTAACCCCGTCGTTGGGCACCATCACGACTCGGATTGGGATTCTGGGTCGTGACAACGTGGTATCAGAGACTAGGTTCACGTAAGTCTCACGAATCATGGGCCGGCCCAGTAGAGTCTTGCGGATCGGTGCGGAGACGTCTGTACTTATCTTCAGGAGGCTATGGGGTGTTAGGAAACTTCCCTTTATTCATATCCTGTCGTGCAATCTATGATGTACTCAAACTTATTCTTTTATTCCCTCACAGATGGTGAGGACACGTGCATCCCACATTCCTGGTCCGGGAGAGGCCGCTGCCCCGGCTGCCCAAGGTCGGGGTAGGGGCAGGGGTAGAGCACCTGCTCGAGGAAGGGGACGAGGACGTCCTAGAGCTACGCCAGTGGCACCACCAGAGGACCCTATTATAGAGGAGCAGGATGAGGTGCCTCCAGTAGCACCTGCTCCAGTGGATTTCATGAAGGGGCCAGGCTTCCAGGAGGTCATGGGCCGTATGCTGAGATTCATGGACACTATGTCTCAGGATGGTTTATTTCCAGCTGACCCTGCCACTTCTCAGGTGGGAGGGGGAGTCCAGACCCCTACCGCTCAGGCCATAGGTCATGCAGCAGCAGCACATCATACCCCAAGCACACTGCTTGTGGGAGGGGTTCAGCCCGTAGTAGCAGCCCCAGAGCCCAGGACAGTTGCAGAGGGTGACCAGCAGAAGATGTTGGATAGATGGAACCGACTTCGCCCTCCAGTCTTTGGGGGTGAGCGGGGAGAGGATGCTCAGGACTTTATTGATAGGTGCAGGGACAGACCCCAACATTAGGATTTTGGAGTCCCATGGAGTGGATTTCACCATATTTCAGTTAGAGGGCAGAGCACGCAGGTGGTGGCAGTCATATATTCTTAGCAGGCCAGCAGATTCTCCTCCTGTCACTTGGGACCAGTTCGCTCAGTTATTTCTAGACAGATACATTCCGCCTTCTGAGAGAGAGGATCTACGGGGTCAGTTTGAGCGACTAGATCAGGGGCATATGTCAGTGACTGATTATGAGGCTAGATTTTCAGAGTTGTCTCGCCATGCCCTTACTATATTGCCAACTGATGCCGAGAGGGTGCGGCGGTTTGTGGCAGGCTTGCATCCAGGTATTAGGGCCTCTATGGCCAGAGAGGTAGAGATGGGTACCCCATATCAGCTTGTAGTCGAGATAGCTCGACGGATTGAGGGTTACCGTATGAGGAGCAAGGAGCAGGGTCAGCCAGGTCAGCAGGACAAGAGAGCCAGGTTCACAGGTGATTTAGGGGTGCTCCAGCTAGGGGTAGAGGTCAGTTCGGAGGCGGCCTGTTCAGTAGGCCCCCATATTCAGCACCTCCACTACCTCCTAGGGGAATTTCAGCGAGGCCTCAGTTCGGCGTTATGCCAGAGCGTTCTTATCGTCCCCAGCCACCCAGGGTGCACCTAGCAGTTATCCCAGTCAGCAGAGATCCCCTAGTTCCTATTTCAGTGCTTTACTAGAGGGTTCACACCGCCCTCCAGCTATTCAGGTTTATTCCTCCTTCGGGCAGCGCGCTGTAGCACCAGGAGGTTGTTACGAGTGTGGGGAGCCGAGTCATATGTGAAGGTTTTGTCCCAAGTATCGGGGCAAGGTAGTGCAGGAGAGTTATCAGCCTAGGAGTTCAGCACCAGCAGTCCGACCGCTCCAGGGTGGGGGACAGGTCGGCAGGGGTCGTCCAAGATGGGGAGGCCAGTCAGAAGGAGGTCATTTAGTTCTTGTTCACTCTGGGGGAGTTCAGTCTTCAGGAGCCTCAGCCAGATTTTATGCCATTCCAGCCAGATCAGATGAAGTGGCCTCAGACGCCGTGATCACAGGTATTATCTCAGTATGTGGTAGGGAAGCTTCGGTACTATTTGATCCAGGATCCACATATTCATATGTATCTGTACTATTTTCCTCTTGGTGATTCTGTGGTAGTAGACCGAGTCTACCGGTCTTGTGTGGTCACTTTCTGCGGTTTCGATACCAGAGCAAATCTTTTATTGCTGGATATGATTGATTTTGAGGTTATCCTTGGCATGGATTGACTATCTCCTTATCATGTCGTGTTAGATTTCCATGCCAAGACAGTCACCTTAGCCATGCCTAAGTCGCCTAGGCTAGAATGGAGAGGTTCTTTAGTCAGTTCCTCCAGCCGGGTTATTTCCTTCATAAAGGCTCGGCATATGGTCGAGAAGGGTTGTTTTGCCTACCTTGCTTATGTGCGAGACACCACCGCCGAATCTCCTACCATTGATTCAGTGCCTGTTGTTCGAGAGTTCCCGGATGTTTTCCCTTCAGCTCTTCCAGGCATGCCTCCAGATCGAGATATTGACTTCTGTATTGATTTGGCTCCAGATATGCAGCCTATTTCCATTCCCCTCTATCATATGACTCCTAAGGAGCTGAAGGAGAAGCTTGAGGAGTTGTTGTCAAAAGGGTTCATCAGGCCGAGTGTGTCGTCGTGGGGTGCTCCAGTCTTATTTGTGAAGAAGAAGGATGGGTCTATGCGGATGTGCATCACTACCGCCAGCTGAATAAGGTTACCATTAAGAATAAGTATCCTCTGCCGCGCATCGATAATTTTTTTGATCAGTTACAGGGAGCTCGCGTGTTTTCTAAGGTTGACTTGAGATCGGGTTATCATCAGCTGAGGATTCGGGCTTCAGATGTTCCGAAGACTGCATTTCGTACCAGATATGGCCATTATGAGTTTCTGGTGATGTCCTTTCGTTTGACTAATGCCCTAGCAACCTTCATGGACTTGATGAATAGGGTATTTAGGCCGTATATCGATTCCTTTGTCATCGTCTTCATTGATGACATCTTGATTTATTCACGGAGCCCGGGTGAGCATGAGCAGCACTTGAGAGTTGTGCTCCAGACCTTGTGGGAACAGAAATTGTATGTTAAGTTCTCCAAGTGTGAGTTCTGGTTAGATTCTGTGGCATTTTTTGGGCATGTGGTATCCGGGAAAGGTATCAAGGTTGTTCCTCAGAAGATTGAGGCGGTTCAGAGTTGGGCGCATCCTACTTTAGCTACAGATATTAGGAGTTTCTTGGGGCTAGCAGGCTATTATCGCCGATTCGTGGAGGGATTCTCTTTTATTGTAGCCCTACTGACCAGATTGACTCAGAAGAATGTCCCGTTTCGGTGGTCCGACGAGTGTGAGGCGAGCTTTCAGAAGCTTAAGTCAACTTTGACCTTAGCACCAGTTCTGTCATTACCTTCCGGTTCTGGGATGTATACCGTGTATTGCGACGCTTCACGCGTCGGGTTGGGGTGTGTGCTAATGCAGGATGGCAGGGTTGATCTCATTTGATCAATGGCTCAGATCGAGTGGGGGTTGGGCCTGGTTAAATTTGAATTGGGATGGGTAGTTTAGGGGTCTGATGGGTTGGGTAATTGGGTTTTAAAATGTGGCTAACATTTAAATAAAATAGGGCTAGATGTTAAATACTCAATAAAATAGATAATTAATTAATTAAAAATAGCCAATAATTATGAAAAAATGCAATTAAGCTAAAAATAGGTAAAATTACAGTAATTAACCAATATTAAGTGTAAAGATGCATAAATTTCTAATTAAAATAATACCAATATGTCCAATTGGGCCATAATTGCAAAATTGTTGTAATTGAAATTAAAGAAGACCCAATTGGCTAATTTGTGAAATAACTGGATTTTAATAGATAAAATGATTATAAATAACATACTGAGCTGGGAAATATTTTGAAATTATTTATAGCATAATTTATTGATTATTTAATTATGAAATATTTAAAAGAAGCAGAAAAATAACTTAATAAAAATATGAAAAATAGGGAAAAACACTCATTATTACGAATAGTAATTTAGAAAGCTTATATGCAAATTTGCAAATAATTTGAGAAAAAATTGGGTATCAACAGCTGCCCCTCTTTACCCGAGAAGGATGAAAGAATTGTCGGGTAAAGATATGATGGCCAATTTTGATCGAGAGAAAGCTGTGGGAGAGAATTACGCCGCGCCCTAGCTTCTGAGCTGCCTACGTATCCCTAGTTTTATAGGAATCGGGCTGTATGTAGTTCCGGAATCATCGGCGAAATATACCAGTGATATTTCACAAGAACGGACGCAAGGTGCGAGGTGAGATAAAGTTGGAAGGTCTTACGGGGTTGTTTCGGAGAACTGGAGTGGTGCGCTCCTGCCTGGCTGGATTACCTACAAATAAACGAGAAGCCTATATCGTGCGTACTATAAACATGATGCAAGTTCCTGTTGGACTATGAATGCGGTATTTGGACATTTTAGGATAATGTCCTTAGACCATGATGTCATGGGCCATGAATCGCTTGGTGCGGGATTCGCAAGCTATGAAATGATGTTCTCGGGCCATGAGGATGGTGCCTCCGAATGATAATGCCTTTGAATAATGATATGCAGGTCGAATAAAAGAGATCCTCAAGCCATGAAATGATGTTCTCGGGCCATGAGGATGGTGCCTCCGAACGATGACGCCTTTGGACAAGTTGGCGATATTTCATCCCATGAAGAATGCAGTAGTATGATGCTAACAAGAAAGAGTTTTGTCTTGCGATTTGCAAAAGAGAGCCAGAGCTTAGCCCGAAAGAAAGCGTAAATAAATAATGTCACGAAAGGTGAGTGCTTTGAAAGGTAGATAGGAGTTTTATGCAATGAAAAATGCAGGGGAGGTAGCGTGGAACCTCGGAAGGCAGAATAGTAGCCTTATGCAGTGCAAAAAATAAAAATGCAAGGGCGGTAGCGTGGATCCTCGGAAGGCAGAATGGTAGCCTTATGCAATGCAGGAGATAAAATGAAAGGGGAGGTAGCGTGGAACCTCGGAAGGCAGAATGGTAGCCTTATGCAATGCAGAAGATAAAATGCAGAGGAGGTAGCGTGGAACCTCGGAAGGCAGAATGGTAGCCTTATGCAATGCAGAAAATAAAATGCACGGGAGGTAGCGTGGAACCTCGGAAGGCAGAATGGTAGCCTTATGCAATGCAGGAAATAAAATGCAGGGGAGGTAGCGTGGAACCTCGGAAGGCAGAATGGTAGCCTTATGCAATGCAGGAAATAAATGCAAATCGAGGTAGCGTGGAACCTCGGAAGGCAGCATAGCCTTATGCAATGTAGAAAAATAAGAATGCAGGGGAGGTAGTGTTGAAGCTCGGAAGGCAGAATAGCCTTATGCAGTGCGGGAAAATAAAGTGACAGTAAGAGTTCTTAGCTGATGATAAACTGCGGTGATACGATTGTGGTGAATAAGCGTTGTTTGCGATGATAGTAAGTGTCAGCATGTGCGACGAGTTTGAGAGCGTGTTTTGAAAGATATACGTCCTGCGGAGATAATAATATGTTTTGGGATTTTGTCGTCTTTGTGCCTGCATCCAAAGAAAAATTGTGAGTTCTGTAAAGGGGAGAAGGTCAGTTCGCATTCCCGTTGGCTTTACTCGGCCTGTCTACTTGATAATGATAATGTTGTTGGTATCACAGGGGTAGCGTCGCTAAACAAGCTGTTTTGAGAAGTAAATATGCATGGTTTATAAAAATATGATATAACATAAAAATTGAAAAAAAAAAAATTCTTTTGGATGAACCGACAACCACGACGTGGTTCGAGACATTGCAACCTCTCTTGCTATGGAATTTTGAGGGTCCTCCCCAAAATTCTGCCCCAGTTTGTTAGGTGAATGCTTCTGACTGTTGCTTGTGCGGCGCTTGATTCGGAATTTTGAGGTCCCTCCTCAAAATTCTTCCCCAGTTTCCATTCGTGGGGGAAATGAATTTTTTATTAAAATGTGACCGAACCCATAGGGTTGCCTACGTATCCCCTCTTAAACGGGAATTATGTCAGGCGTAGTTCAATTTACAACATTGAGGAAAGCATAAATAGTTACACATAGTAGCGCTTGACTCCATCTGAGTTGATTGGCTTTGGCCAGATTTCTCCATCCATTTCTGCAAGTATAAGTGCTCCTCCTGTCAATACTCGATAAACCATGTACGGGCCTTGCCAATTGGGAGAGAATTTCCCTTTTGCTTCGTATTGGTGAGGAAAGATTTTCTTTAACACCAGCTGGCCCGGTGTGAATCGTCTTGGTTTGACTTTCTTGTTTAAGGCTCTGGTCATTCTATTCTGATATAGCTGACCATGACAAACTGCGTTCATTCTTTTTCCGTCGATGAGAGCTAGCTGTTCATAACGGCTCCTTACCCATTCTGCATCGCTGAGCTCGGCTTCTTGTATGATTCTCAGAGATGGAATCTCAACCTCGACAGGAATGACGGATTCCGTAACATATACCAACATATAAGGGGTTTCCCCAGTTGACGTGCAGACTGCAGTGCGGTATCTCAATAAGGCTAATGACAGCTTCTCATGCCACTACTTGTGCTTTTCTATCATCTTTCTCAGTATATTCTTGATGTTCTTGTTGGCAGCCTCAACGGCTCCGTTCATCTGAGGTATGTATGCTGTAGAATTGTTGTGTTTGACCTTGAAGGCCTCACACATTGTTTTCATCAGGTCACTGTTTAGATTGGAACCATTGTTGGTGATGATTGACTCTAGAACTCCAAACCGACAAACGATGTGGTCGCAGACAAAATCGGTCACAACTTTCTTAGTAACTGCTTTGTAGGATGCTGCTTTGACCCATTTAGTGAAGTAATCAATGGCGATCGGAATAAAACTGTGTCTGTTGGAGGCGGCAGGTTCGATTGGTCCAATAACATCCATGCCCCAAGCGGCGAATGGCCACGATGAACTTGTTGCATTAACCTCACTGGGAGGTACCTTTATCATATCCCCATGTATCTGGTATCAGTGGCACATACTGGATGTAATCCGTTTCCATGGTCATCCAGAATTAACCGGCCCGAAATATCTTCCTTGCTAGAACGAACCCGTTCATATGAGGACCGCATGTACCCACATGTACTTCCTCCAGCAGTTTTGTTGCTTCTCTTGCTTTGACACATCTTAGTAAACCCAAATCAGGAATCCTCTTGTACATGATTCCTCCGCTGTGAAACAATTCCTCTGAGTATCGTTTGCAGGCTCTAGATATTCTCCCTTTGTCAAGTACTCCTTAATATCATGAAACCAAGGCTTTCCGTCTGCTTCTTCTTCGACATGGGCGCAGTAGGTCGGCTAATTATGGATCCCTACCGGGATAGGATCAGTGAAGTTCTTGTCTGGATGATGGATCATAGATGACAAGGTAGCTAGTGCGTCGGCGAACTCATTATGGACTCTGGGGACGTGCCGGAATTCAATATTTGTGAACCTCTTTCTCAATTCCTGTACACGATGTACATATGGCAATATCTTGGAATTCTTGGTCGCCCATTCTCTCTGGACTTTGTGTATCAATAATTCCGAGTCACCAATCACTAATAACTCCTGAATGTTCATGTCGATGGCCAAGTTGAGCCCCAATATGCAAGCCTCATATTCAGCCATGTTGTTGGTGCAGGGGAACCTGAGTTTGGCGGATATCGGATAATGCTGACCAGTTTCTAATATTAAGACTTCTCCAATACCTACGCCTTTGAAGTTTTCTGCCCCATCAAAGAACATCCTCCAACCATCGTAGGATTCTGCAATGTATTTTCCTACGAATGATACCTCTTCATCGGGAAAATACGTTTTCAGTGGTTCGTATTCTCCATCCACAGGATTTTCAGTGAGATAATCTGCTAGTGCTTGTCCCTTGAACGCTTTCTGAGTCACTTAAATAATGTTGAACTCACTTAACAGGATCTACCATTTGGCCAGTTTGCCGGTAGGCATGGGCTACTGAAAGATGTATTTCAACAGATCCATCCTTGATATGAGGTACGTTGTATATGCACAGAAATAGTGCCTCAACTTCTGTGCGACCCAAGTCAAAGCGCAGCAAGTGCGTTCTAATAGAGAGTACCGGGCCTCATACGGAGTGAACTTCTTGCTAAGGTAGTACATTGCTTGCTCCTTTATTCCTGTCTCGTCATGTTGCCCAAGAATGCAACCGAAAGCTCCATCCAACACAGCAAGGTAGAGTAGAAAAGGTTTACCTGGCTCGGGTGGTACCAGGACTGGTGGTGTTGAGAGATACTCCTTGATTCTGTCGGAGGCCCTTTGACAATCCTCGATCCATTTGGTTACAGCATCTTTTCTCACATCTTGAAAATGGGTTCACAAACGACGGTAGACTAGGCTATGAACCTGCTGATGTAATTGAGCCTCCCCAGGAAACTCATAACATCCTTCTTGTTCTTTGGTGGAGGCAATTCTTGGATGGATTTGACCTTTGATGGATCCAAATCTATTCGTCGACGACTGACAATGAACCCCAACAACTTGCCAGCAGGAACCCTGAATGCACACTTTGCAAGGTTAAGTTTCAGATTGTACTTCCTTAACCTATTGAACAATTTTCTCAAATCTTCCATATGGTCAGCGGCTTTCTTTGATTTGATGATGACATCGTCTACATATACCTCGATCTCCTTGTGAATCATATCATGAAATATAGTAGGCATAGCTCTCATGTAGGTGGCCCGTGCATTCTTCATACCGAATGGCATCATCTTGTAACAATACACTCCCCACGGCGTAATGAACGTCGTTTTCTCAGCATCTTCCTCGTCCATCCAAATCTGATGGTAACCGGCAAAAAAATCTACAAAGGACTGCAGCTCATGCTTGGTGCAGTTGTCAATTAGGAAGTGTATATTTGGCAAAGGGGAGTTGTCTTTCGGACTGGCCCAGTTGAGATCCCGGTAGTCGACGCGGACTCTGACCTTCCCGTCCTTCTTTGGAACAGGAACAATGTTGGCTAACCATGTAGGATATTATACCACCCGGAGAACCCCGACGTTGATCTTCTTGGTGACCTCTTCTTTGATTTTCAAGCTCATGTCTGGTTTGAACTTCCTAAGCTTTTGCTTCACCAGTGGGCATGTCAGATTGGTTGGCAGCTTGTGGGACACAATAGATGTACTAAGGCCAGTTATGTCATCATATGACCAGGCGAATATGTCTTCATATTCTCTTAAGAATTCTGTATATTTCTCCTTTTCTGACGACGACAGATGAATGATGATGCGTGTTTCTTTGACGTTCTCTGCGTTTCCCAGGTTGACGACCTCAGTCTCGTCCAAGTTAGACTTAGGTCTATTCTCAAAGTTTTCGACCTCTTTAATAATATCCTCAGGTATATCATCCTTGTCTGACTCGGAATTCGTTTGTTTTGTTGCCTCGTTGCATGTCATAGTCGTCGGTTCATCAAGATAAGTAATAGTAATGCTGTGTAAATAAAGTAATGGGAAGGAAAATAGTAGCAAGTAAATATAAGATTTATAAAGAAACTGGAAATGCTTTGATAAATTGAAAAATAGTTTGCACATGGGAGCTCTTTCTTGCAGAAATTAAAAATGCGAAAAGGAAGAAAATTCTTTAAATAAATAAACTGTAAATAATGCTTGTTTTGTTAGCCTTGCTACCCCGAGGCTCGACGGGCTTTGGTTGTCCGGACAGACCAATTCTTGAGATATGATCCTTTGCTCACGGCCTGTATGGAAGGGCCTTCCTCCCCGTCCTCTTAAAAAATGACACAGCAGTCCATGTCTTTATCGTCCAGAAACAAATCCCTCATTGCTACTGATGCTTCCTCTTCATCTGTACCGTAGATGATATCAGCTTGTTGGAAAGTTTGCTCCAAGTGAGGTATTGGCTACTCCAATGGGTAGTAGGGGCCGCTCCATGGTGGTGACCAGTTCTTGAATTCCTTCCAAGTGTACTCGAACCCCAGACCGAAAGTATTACCGTGCTTCTTGAGTGTTATTGGCTTCGTTATTCCCTGGAGATTTTTACTGAGCCCTTTACCTGGCTCGTACCCTTCCCAGTTCAAGATGCTTTCAATCTTACTGTCCCACCACTTGTCCTTATCAATGGTGTTAACTCGCTCGATGTTGTGGTAGATCTCTCCACCCAACTTCCTTCTTCCATCGATGACCAAAAAGGTCTAGCGACCGTAGATATGGTTGCTACCGTCGCCATTAATGATTACCTCTTGGTGATTCCATTCGAACTTCACAGCTTGATGTAGGGTTGATGCCACGGCCCCATCATCGTGGATCCAAGGTCTTCCCAACAGTAAGTTGTAGGATGCAGGCACATCTATCACTTGGAAATCTACATCGAACCAAGTTGGTCCCATCTGTAAGCACAAGGTCATTTCTTCCATGGTGGACCTATGCGAACCATCGAAGGCTTTTACATTGATCTCTCCTTCCTTTATCTCATGTAGACTCTTGCCCAATTTCTTGACTGTGACCAGCGGACAGATGTTGAGGCTGGAATCCCCATTAATTAGGATCCTTGTGATGAAATGATCCTCACATTGTACCGTGATGTGTAGTGCTCTGTTATGCCCTAACCCCTCGGGCGGTAGCTCGTCTTCATGGAAAGTGATCTTGTGGCTCTCCAGTACCTCTCCCACCATGTTAGCCATCTCCCCACTGGCGATATTGTCCGGTATGTATGCTTCACTCAGCACCTTTAACAAGGCACTCCTGTGTGTTTTAGAGTTATGTAATAGGGAGAGAATGGATATCTGAGCGGGTGTCTTGTTCAACTGGTCGAGGATTGAATACTCCTTGGCTTGTATCATTCTCCAATGATCGTCTGAACTTGTCTCAAGGGTGGGAGAACGGTTGCCGGCCTGCTTGCTAGACTCGGCCAGATGTTCAGGGGTATAAACTCTGCCAGTTCTTGTCATCCCCTATGCGGCAATGGTTTCCTCAGACTTGCCTTTACCTTTCCTCCTCACTTCAGTGGTATAGCACCATGGGATGGTGTTTGAGTAGAAGGTTGGCATTGGTTACATTGCCACTGGAATAGGTGTGGTCATTCTTATTCCCACTGGAGTATATGTTATAGGTGACCGAACTGCAACTTCGAGAGGCCGTACAAACTCAACTTCTATCGGTATTGAGGCATTTCCTTTGGCGGGCGGTCTTGATTCAAACTCGAGTGGGATGGATATGTTTACCTCAGCATCCTCGGATGGCTGCATCTGTACCACAATTGGGTTGAGAGTAATTGCAGGTTTCTTCGGATCACCTTCTGCAATCAACCATATTGATCCCTCGGGATCCCAATCATCATCTACCTCAATCATATGGACACCACCTTTATGGTCGGGTAGCAGATTATTGCGAACATTAGGAGTAGGGTCCTTGGCTACAATGATCTTGTTGTCTATGAGAGCTTGTATCTTGTCTTTCAAGGAATGGAATTCCTCGAGGGTGTGTCCCTTCATGCCGGAATGGTAAGCACAGGATTTATTTGGGTTGACCCACTGAGAAGGGTTCTCAGGGATGGCAGCAGGAATGGGTGTGACATAACTAGCGGCTTTGAGCTTTTCATACAACTGGTCAATGGGATCGGCTATGGAGGTATACTGTTTCGGAGGGCGCGGTCGAAGTTAGGGGGGGTCTTGGGAAGTTTTGGCGAATGGGTGGTGATTGGTAGTGAGAAGGCTAGGAATTATAGGCATTGTAAACGGTAGCTGGTTGGGAATATATGGGCGAGGTAGGCTGATATGTGGGTGACGAAGCTTGGTATTGGGGTGAAGGTGCTTGGTAACTTGGTGACGGTTGGTATGTGAATGAAGGTGCGGGATAGACTTGGTATTTAGGAGGGGATTTGGCTTGTTGTGCTACCATCACGGCTCCTACATCCTTCTTCCTGGACACACCACCGGATTGCAGAGCTTTATTAGTAGCTTGTAAAGCCTCAAAGGTTGTGACCATACCGCTTTTGATGCCCTCTTCGATTCGCTCTCCTAACTTGATGATATCAGAGAACTTGTGACCCTCGACCATCATCAGTCGCTCATAGTATTGAGGATCCTGAGCTCGCACAAAGAACTTCTTCATTTGTTCCTCTTCTAAAGCCGGTCTGACCTTGGCAGCTTCTGACCTCCAACGAGTAGCATACTCGCGAAAGGTCTCTGTTGGTTTCTTCTTTAGGTTTTGGATGTAGAATACATCCGGTGCATTCTCCGTGTTGAACCAGAATCTATCCATGAAATCCATTGCCATGCTTACCCAATTAGACCATTTCTTTGGATCCTAGCTGATCCCAGGACAATGCATCTTCTTTTAAGCTCCTCATGAAGAGTTTCATGCGGATTCTTTCATCTTTTCCCACACCGACCAGTTTGTCGCAGTAAGTCCTCAGATGGACTCTCGGATCACCAGTACCATTGAACATCTCAAACTTAGGAGGTTTGTACCCCTTGGGCAGTTCGACATCAGATTGTATGCAAAGATCTTCATAGTTCAGCCCCTCAATCCCTTTAACACCTTCGACGCCCTGAACTCGGTTGGTCAATTTCTTGAGTTCCACGGCCAGATTCTTGATGAGCCTATCCTTCTCGTCGGACTCAGGGGTATGTGGTGTGGAATGAGCCACGGTTTCCACATAAATGGGATTATCGTAAGCCTGGAAATGGTCTTTTGTCTGATCCTGGAGAGGTGGAGTGTTATGGTGACAGGCATTACATTGTGCTGGCGAGACTGGGTCCTTGGGGTGACTTGGTTATTTAGGGATGTTTTGTGGTAAATTGGGGTTTGGAACATTTGGGAAGGGGATGTCTGGAACATTAAGGGAAAGTGATAAGTGAGCCAAATTCTTGACTTGGTCAAGTTCCTCTTGGAACTTCAGCAGTTTCTTTTCCACTTGAGACATACCCTCGTGTAGAACCTGAATACCTCGACCATCAGTGATCTCAACCTGTTCATCCGTGTTGTCATTTCTGGTGCCGCTTGCATCTGCCATCTTAGTTTTACCCTTGCTTTTTCCTTTGGGAGGAGTAGGAAGAGGACCCTTTGATCGTGTGCGGTAGGCGGATGATGCCAGAATGCACGAACTAACCTTTGGGGATGGGAATAATAAATAAAGAAAAAAAAACAAAAGGTAAGGAAGTCAGTGAGGATTATAAAACATATTGCGGTAATTTAAACACGTAATGAGAAAATGTGAAACGCATCCTAAGTTGGGGAACCTCTTTGTGCCCGAGGTAGGCCTAGCGAAAAATTAATTTGGAGAACTTGAAATGCTAAATGCCTCATTTTATTGATGATAGAAACGACTCTAAATATACGAAAAATAAAAGTCACTAATGGCCAATGGCCTTATTACATCAAAGGAGACGCAATAAAAGACACCCCTATCTACTTCGTTCCAGAAGGACCTTCCCCAGATTCGGCATTCTTGCTCCCTTTGATCAGCTTTCCCAACTCGCGAAGTCCCAGCAGCAAGTAGGTCTTGGCTAGATTTATCCTTCGGCTCCTTCAGCCTTTTTGCAGTCCTCGATCCTCTTGATGAACTTTTCCTCTAACTCGACTATACTTCGCTCCAAGTACCCTAGCCTCTTGTTAGAGTTGATAGCCATATCTTTCCATTCCTCGATCAGCTTTCTGCTGGACTCGTGTATCTTGTGATGATTATCTTCAACTTCACGGAGCCTCTTGCGTAGACTGTTGAATTTAACTTGCGCTTCAGCCTTCTCATATATGACCCGGTGACCCTGAGCGAATCCTGGCTCGAATTGGCCCTCCATATCTTCTTCTAACCAGCTTAGATAGAAAGGAGTACAACTGGCATGATACCTGTCCGGCTCAATGGTGTCTTTCTCCAGTACAATCTTGCAGTGCCACAAATGCTGGGCTTGGCACTTGTGAGGGCTGTCGTCGTCTTGGAAGTCTGCTCGAAGATGTCCCATCTTCTCAACCCTAGGTATAACTTGCCTCCTCTCTGCTTTCCTCATAACTCGGAGAGGGACGTAAGGGTACGTTCCACTCAGACCAATCAATATCAGAAATGAAGCGTCTCGGGATCGGATGATAAATTCGTCCGTTGGGAACCATTCAAACTTCCACTGAATCTGGTCCTCGGTCAAATTTCGCAGTAACTCAACCCATCCCTCGGCATTTTCTAGCTGAGCGAACATGTCTGCAATATAGTTCATTCGCTTTGGGTGGTGGAAGGCGATATGGTCATCCCAGATTCTTCGCTGGATGTCTTGTCGGTAGTTGCCCCTTTGCAGGTGTTCAGTGAGCCAAAGTTGAAGCAGTAAGTTGCAACCTTCGAAGTGTTTTGCTCCCCGTTGACACTTTTCTAAGGCTCGGTATATGTCTGCAATGATCATAGGCACAATGCTGAAGTCCTGTCCATTGATCCCCTCCAATAAAGTCTTAGTGACCATGGCCAACCTAGTATGAAACCTCTCCTTCTTTGTCGGGAACAACATTAAACCCAGAAAACAAACCATGAAAGCAAACCCTCGGCAATGGATGTGCCCTAGAGAAGTGACAGCAAACTCATTCTGATAAGTGCGGTATGATTTGCTACGACCGAACCTTTCGTACAAGTAATCAAAAGGGATGTACGAATCCTTTAAACATACCAAGTCCGGATTTTTCTTTAGTCCCAACATTTTGAGAAAACACTGACCTGTGCGATTCTCAAGCATCAGCAACCCTGGAGATTTCAAAGCCAAACCGGCCAAACCTCCTACTTCTTCCATTAGCGGTGTCATTTCATTGTTTCCGAAGCGGAATACTGATCGATCGCAATCCCAGAATAGGGTAGCAGCCTCTATCATCATTTTGTTAGGCTGAATATCCAAAAGAGAGGGCAGGTTGCCCAAGTGTCTCCTGACGAGTGCTTTGTCGCTGGAGTGAAGATTCTCCCACCAGTTTAACAATTTGGGGTGGATATTGGCGACCATGCCGAATCAGGGGATTTCGTGTCTCATTTCTGCAAAACAAGAAGGATTAGACCCTTACCCCCACCGGACTCGACTATTTAACATCGATAATTAGCAAAGAGCATTTAGTTCTCCAAATAAATGCACAGAACGTGAAGGTGTCCATTTAGGTTCCAGGAAAACCCAATGGACTTTGGACAAGGCTATCTTAAAGGCTATTGTGCGGACAACACATTAACCTAGCTAGGTTTGACCATGATACATGCAACATTACAATAGAGTAAGGTTTCTATGGGGTTTTAGACTGGTACCCTTGAGCGGACAACTCAAGGGGGAAGGCACGAAACTGTCGATTGCACCGCTGATCGACTAGTTTTGCCGCAAAGACGCCTTTCTGAATTTAGGGGGTAGTAATATTGGAATAGCGTAACCACTCATTGTAAGCGTTGCTATAGTTTTTTTGTTTGGCACGAGTGGAATATGAATGCGGAGCATGATATGCAATAAATATCATTTGAACAAATAGGCATGTATTTTCACATTGAGGAAAGCGGTAAAGAAAGGAAATACAACAGTTATAATGGAAAGCGATTACAAAGAAAACATGAAGATATGTCAGTTTTGTTCAGGTGAAATAAATACATGCAAAAATTAAACAATTAACAGCATATAACGGGGAATAGGAAAATGTGTAAGCATTTAAATGAAAATTAAAGCTCCAAATTCACAAAGCAACTTGTAATGTTATAAGCCTAGGGAATATTTCCAGCAGAGTCATCATGCTGTCGCGCCCCCTTTTTCCTCGCACGGGTTAGGTACAGAAAGATCGGGTTTATGACATTTGGACAACTCCTTAAAGGAAAGGTTTAAGGAAGATTCGCCACCTAACGATTTTTATGGTGCGTTAGGGCACCTAGAGTAAATAACTCATGAACTAGTTTGCATTACCAGAGAACGGGTAAGGGCTTGAAATTATCCCAAGGGAATGGTGTTAGGCACCCCTCGAGATCCACAAATGTGGGTCCCAGCCAAAAAGTTTTGTGAATTTCGATAGACAAACAAGTAACAGATAAGGCTCAGATAAGAGGGGATTTCACACAAGTATGAAAAAACTGTAAAGGTTTTGGAAAAAAACATTAGAATAAACATTTGAAAAGAAATGTCCTAAGTTTAAAGTAATACGGACCACATCAATGCAATACCCAGTATTTCACGCCTCGAAGAGGGGCTACACGTGGTATTAGCGCACCGGTCATCATATCCATATTCTACCCTTCCCGCCCCGTTAAGGTATTTAAAACGCGTGTGTGTTGGTCACGAAAGCTTAGTGTGTGCTACTACTCGTCCCATCCTACAAGTCCTTGAGGGTATTTAGGACTACTATTCCTACGAGGTAAGTACTAGGCTGAACCCCTAGGTTTAAAAGAAAAATTCTAAGCGACATACATAACAAATAGGACTACATGTAAGGGAATACAAACAGACAAATAATAGGCTCACAGATCCCCCACAAGTAAACACATAAATAGCATGTCTAAATCAGAGTCAAGTCTCAAAGACAGGATTTAAAACAGGGATTTTGAGTTGGAAAAACAATGAGTTTCAGCAGTGTTTGGTAAACGGAATGCTTTTGAAAACTCAGTAGTGAAAGCAGAAGGTTCAGTTAAGACTAAGTAATTCAAAAGGATGATTGATTTTTCAGAAATGCAGTAGTTTAGAGGCAGCAGTAGGATTTAGAAGTACACAGCGACTTAGAGTTCCCGGTAAAACATAGATGAAAATCATTAAAGCATGATTTTCGAAATAATATAGTGATTCAAAAGAAAAGTGACTTAAAAAGATACAATAGCTTAACGTAGAGTAGGAGTCAGCAGTTTAAAGAGAACTGTAATAACGGGAGTAGGTAAATTATTCCAGAAAATATAGTAGCTTTAAAGAAATACAGAGCAAGGATTCAAAATAGCATGATTTTGAGCAGAGTGAGGTAACTTTGAAACCTAGTAGTTTAAAAACATAACAGAACAGGAACTAGATAAAATTCAGTAAAGAGGAAATAAATGCATGATTTCAAGAATCTGTGATAAAAAATACAGAGGAGTAGAGTGGTCTTCAAGGATATAACAAGCAAGAGTGAAAAGCAGCAGAGTTCAAAATTTAAGAAGGGACTGATTGGTTTTAACACTAGCAAGCAAAACACAATTGGTTTGATTTTAATACGCATTAGGCCTAAAGTTTGCTTAGGCGTTCGTATACATCGCCTACTTATTTCAAAGGGGGTGTACATGCATATTTAATCCTGATTTTAAAAGGGGTGTATTTATAGAAACGTTTCAAATGGTCAACCACATTTTAACGATATTATTAGATTAACATGTTGATTAGGTGTGCAACAATTGCAATTCGAGACAAACATGTTGAAAGGTATAATCCTAAGAGCATGATATCTAATGCACATATGAATACCCTAAAACATGGTTTCTGTATGCTATGATTATGAAAATGCAGTAATAATGCCTTATAATAGTTTTATCACTAGTTACAGTTATTAACTGTGATCATGGCTTGCAAAATGAGTAAAGTAGACATGCTGAAAAATAAAAGAACCTAAGCAGGATTTCTAATGCATGAGATGCATGTCCTAGATAGGTTATCTATTGCACATGTAAGTAAGAAAACCCTATGAGCATGTTTTCTACCCCTTACTAGACTAAGCATGCATAGTCCCCCCATATTCACTATCCAAACCCCAATATCTTTTTACACGTTATTACAAACCAATAATAATGAATTACAGTAGCAAAAGGAAAATAAGAAGTTACTTCTATAGGGAGCCTTCAATCAGGCCCAATCTTCCAACCTCAATCCTTTCGAGTTTCACAGCCTTACATGTTCTGGGTGCGACAAAGCTCCCTAGGGCCCTCGTGGGTCCCTGGCCAATACCAGCACCCAAACACGATTGCCCAAAATTCAGCATGTGCAGTGTGGAATAACCAGCCTTGTGTGTTAGAGTTCAATGAGTACTCAGAGGTACTCAAGGCAGTGCTCACACGAAGGGGGCAGGTCCTAAATTTCTAAGAGTAGTGTGAAGTGCTAGGAGAGAAAAGTTTGTAGTTGAAAAGAGTTTACAAAAAACTGGAGAGTTATTTTGAAAGATTAGCTTTTGAAGAACAAACAGAACTACCAGGCCAATCAACAAGTTCAACAATGCATAATTTCACACAGGGACGATGGGAGAGGGGAAAAATAGATCAGGAAGTGATGCATAGATTTAATAAAATTGTTAATACATGATTACACAAATCAGAGAGGCTCAGGGAATCAAGAAATGGACAGGTTTAAACATGACAAGAGACAATAGCAGAATATAGGCGTAACAAGTATACGTTAGGAATAAAAGACAGTCATATGAGTATCATGGAATCAGCATGTAAATCAGAAGAGAGAACAACATGATAAGTACTAAAACCAAAAGATTCAATTGCATGTTGAGCAGTAGAAGAATAAGTAGAAGAAAATCAGGAAGATAACAAACTGACACAATAATAAACACATCGGTTTGAGACTTGTAAATTACTTAGAGCATACCAGTGATGAGAGAGCAAAGCAGAAAGCAGAAAGCAAAGTGAGAGCACAATGTTAGCCTTGGCTTACAGCCGGCTAACAATAGACAGGAGCAAAGAGAGCAGTGGTAGAGCAAGGAGAGAAAGAGAGCAAGAGTTCTAGTACAAGAAAGAGAGCTGGATTAGTCTTGATCTCTGTGTGTGTCTGTGTGTGTATGTTAGTGCTAGTGAAAGAGTAGAAGTATATATAGTTGCAAGGCAAGTAGTAAAATAAGGTAAAATTCAAGTCAAGCAGTGATTAAGGAACTCGAAATCAATTAGTCAATAAACTAAGGCAAGTACTCCCTTAAGTCAGGGGATTTAATTAAAACGGTAAGAACCAGTAACATATAAAGGCAAGAAGAATCAGTACATGATTGATAAGGAAAGGAGAAATCTAGTTCAGTGATTATAACAACTCAGAATCAGTAAAGAGTAAGAATAAGAAGTTTCCCTTAATTAAGGGGGTTACTTCACACGTTAGAGAGAATGTAAATAAGGAAAGAAGTAGTGTATAGCAAACAAGGAAAGATTTCGAACATAGTAAGCACATAGTAAGGAATTGGGGGCAGGTTCATGAAGTTAAATTAAAGTACTACCGCAATAATCAAATAGTAGAATTAGTCATGTAATAAGGCAAGAAAATAACAGATAGTTGTAAAGATTATCACAAGAAATCAATTAAAGGCAATCAATCACAGGAAATTAGGGATTCAAAATATTAGTAATACTGATTTAAGAATCAACATAGGTTATACAGAGTAACCGCACAATAGGAGAGAATCAGAAACCCTAGTGATTGAAACATGGCAAAATCACACGGAATTAGGGGTTTACACAAAACAGGACATGAATCAACAGGGTGAACATGATTTAGGCAGTAGGAACGAAGAGTCAGAAACCCTAATGAAAAACATGGAGAAAAATCACAAAATCATGAAATACTCATGAAAACACAACAATCATAATAGAACGGGTAAACATAAACTCAAATCCACAGATTTAAACCAAGAAATTTGAGGGTTTTAACAAGAATGAATCAGACAAAAAGGGAGAAGCTTAGATAATGTAACACAATAAAAATAGATATGATAATTCTAAAAATTAAAAGGGAAATCTGTTTTGCAAAAGGGGTTTAAGAACCCTAGTTCGAAAATGAAGAAACAGTTTAGGGAAAACGGAAAATACTTAAGGAAAACACAAAAATAGCTCATAACATGTATAAATCTGTTACGGATCTATGAAGATCGGAAGCTTTTTAGAAGTTAGGATTTTGAAGAAAACGAAGATAGCAAAGAACCTGTCATGAAACTCGAAGGTAATGGAGGTTGTGGCATAGTCGTGTCAAAACCCCGCCGGAGAAGGCCGGAGAATAACCAAAGCAGGAGCCCCAGCAGTTGTCTGGGCCTGGTAAAGACCAACGGAGGTCTCAAAGACGAAGTAAGCCGCATCAAGGAGGCGTCAAGGCGGCTAATGGTCGAAAGGAAAGAGGTCGGAGGTGGCCGGAGATAGGCTGAGTGCCATCAAGGAAGAAGATAAACCAAGGAAGTAACTAGAGAGAAGGTGGAGGGAAAGAGACGAGAAGAGAGAGAGAGAGGTCTCGAAGACTGAAGGGTCTGGG
>ML249355.1:91195-107693 GCA_005239495.1 Nicotiana undulata | reverse complement strand
TTTACTGGTTTGTGGAATTGTGTACATGTTCTGTGTGTTTATATTACTCAGACTGTGATTTATTTTCATTACTACTGAGTTGGCGTACTCATAAAGACTCCCTGTGCCTCTGTGCACAGATCCAGGTACTAGCTCGCAACAGTAGCTGACGCAGGTTCGATAACAGCATTTCACGGGATTTCGAGGTAGCTGTCCAGCGTCCACAACTTCTCCATTTTCCTTCCTCATTTAGTCTTAGCATTTGACACATATTATAGTTTTAGCAAAGTTAAATTTATTTTATTCTTAGATGCTCATGACTATTGACTCCCGTTCTTGGGAGGTTGGTTAGACTATTATTGGGACGTTAAGACTTAATTATATTAACTGATGCGATGGTTGGATGCTTATTATTTAATTATGAACTATTATAATTGGAAAAAACGTAGTAATGTGATGGTTGGCTAGCCTAGTTCCACGATAGGCGCCATCACGGCCTGTTAGGATTTGGAGTCGTGACACACTGGTAGGTGCACGAAGTGTTAAACAAAGATTTCAGACAACTCCAGAGCAGTCCTTAGCACGTTCGAGGACAAACGTATGTTTAAGTGGGAGAGAATTTAACGACCCGACCGGTAGTTTTGAGCTCTAGATCGTCGTTCGGCAGTTTGAGGTCGTGAGCATCTTCATTTCAGGTATTATGACTCATAGGCGTGGTCAAAATTGAATTTCGGAAAGTTCGGAGTCAATTTGGAAAGAAAATTTTCATTTCGGAAGCCTTAAATTGGAAGAATTAACTAAGATTGTATTTTTGAGTAAACGACCTCAGAATCAGGATTTGAAGGTTCCAACAGGTTTTTATGATGATTTCGGACCTAGGCGTATGTTCGGATCGGGTTTTGGATGACCCGGGAGCGTTTCAGCGCATATTGTGGAAGTTAGCATTTTAGAAGAAATTTCATAAGTCTGGGTTGAAGTGCATTTCAGTGTTCCTGATGTCCGTTTGGGATTCCGAGTCTTGGAATAGCTCCGTATTCTGATTCTGGAGTTGGGAGCGCGATCGAAAATAAATTCGGGGGTCCGTAGGTCATTTGGAGTCATTTGGCTAAAGCCAGAAATTTGAAGGTTTTTGAGAAGTTGGACCGGAAGTGAAAAAATTTGATATCGGGGTCGGATTCCAATTACGAAAGTTGTAGCAGGACTGTAATGTTGAATGTGACTTGTGTGCAAAATTTGGGATCAATCGGACGTGATTTGATAGGTTTCGGCATCGTTTGTAGAAGTTGGAAATTTCAAAGTTCATAAAGATTGAATTGTGATGCGATACATTGTTTCGATGTTATTTGATGTGATTTGAGGCCTCGAGCAGGTCCGCATTATGTTTTGGAACAGGTTGGTATGATTAGACGGGGTCCCGGGGGCCTCGGGTGGATTCTGGGTGATTAACAGATCGAATTTGGAGTTGAAGAAGGGCTGAAGCATCTGGTTTCTGGTGCGACCGCACCTGCGCAATAAGGGCCGCAGGTGCGGCTTTGGCGTCGCAGATGCGGAATTTGGCTGGCTTGACTGGGGGAGCAAGTGCGAGTTTATTTCCGCACCTGCGAAGGCGCAGATGCGGAAAAGGAAGCGTAGGTGCGGAGACGGCTGGGGAAGGAGGAAGCCGCAGGAGTGGGTGCTTGGGCGCACCTACGGGCGCGCAGGTGCGAGGCCGGAGGCCGCAGGTGCGGAGGTCGGGTCTGGGCAGTGTGTATTTTAAAACCGAGGTCTTGGCTCATTTGCACCTCATTTCTTCAATGGGAGGCGATTTTGGAGTAGTATTTTTAGCATCTTCCATAAGGTAAGTGATTTCTTCCCACATTGAGTAAAATACTTGAATTATACACGGATTAGAGAAGAAAATTTGTAGAAATTTGGGGATTTGATGGGAAGACCTAGAAGTTGCATTTTTGGATTGTTACCACGGATTTGGGCATGAAATTAAGAGAGAATCATATATTAGAGTTCGTGAGGTTATGGGTAAACTTTATCTTCAAAAATTTTAAGAATCCGGGCACGTGGGTCCGAGGGCAATTTTGTCAACTTTTCGAGCGGAGTGGGAAATTTATATAAATTGAATTGTTATAAGCATTAGAGTATATTTTCATTGGTTTGCCCGTTATTTGGATAGTTTTGAGGCGCTGTGCATCAATTTGAGTCGTCGGAAGGGCTTGGAGGCCGGTTATGAATCTTCGGAGCGAGGTAAGTCTCCTTTCTAACCTTGTAAGAGGGAATTTTTCCCATAGGTGAAATAATTAAATATGTGCTACTATTTGTGGAGGCTACGTACGCACGAAGTGACGGGAGTTCGTGCATAGCTACTTATATGCCTATTCCTGGGTAGTCTAGGACCCAAAAGCATACTTTACTTGTCATACTTGTAATTTTACTGATAAATTTAAATGCTTAAACCCTATCGAACTTGGTAAATGAATTTTTAAAGATTAAACACCATATCCTCGACCATTAAAAGATAAATTGTCATTTTTTGGGTAATTGTTTTCCTGATGTAGTCAGGGTTGACTGTTTGAATGTGTATGTTTATACGTAACCGCTTCGCAATTTATATTCCGCGAGCGGGGTGATTTCTTCTACTACTCTCATGGGAGCAGGCCGTACGCCACGACAGGTTAATAGATGCATCTATGGTTCTAGCCGTTCGACCCTTCAGCAGTGCACATTTATTTATTATTGGTTCGGGCCGTTCGACCCTCGACATTTCCTGCGCATGATATTTGCTAAATACCATCTGTGATTTGAACTGTTGAATTGCCTTAAGATGTAAATTCCTAATTGAAATGACGGAAACTGGGATTTATAAATTTATGGAAAAAGTTGTCCTTTCCTGTTGTTATTTATTATTTGATTTTAATATCCATGTTCGACATCACACTTGATTATATAAATTTGACCTCTAGTAAGTGTCAAAGTTGACCTCTCGTCACTACCTTTCCGAGGTTATGCGGGATACTTACTGGGTACACGTTATTTTCGTACTCATACTACACTTGTTGTGCATTTTGTTGCACATGTACATGTACATCTAGTGGCTCCGCTTGGCCCCATGGCACGGATGATATGGGGACCTAGGTGAGATGCACCTCTCGAGACGATCCACAACCAACAGAGTCTCCATCAGAGTATTGTATTTTCTTTTCTGTCCAACTTGTATTTCGGACAGTGATAGTATTACATTGTTTCCTAGAAATTGCTCATGCACTTGTGACACCGGGTTCTGGGATGATTTTGGGATGTATTTATTAAATGGATTATTAAACCATTGTTTTTTACTCAGCGGATTTTTATTGATTATGATGTAATGAAATGAAAAGTAACGATTTCAAAAATACTAAAATAGGAATTTAAATTAACTATTTAATGATTGGCTTGCCTCACAGTGGTGTCCGGCGCCATCACGACCTCAATTAATTTTGGGTCGTGATAGTAGGAATTAACAGGATGACCTCTCAAATTTTTTTACACATTTTCCTTTGCTCGCCAAGCTTGCATGTATGTTAAGTTCACACCATGTTCTGACAATATATCAGTTTGTATGTTATTTGGTGTGTATATTGTCTTATGATCCGCATATTTTGGCATAACCATGCTGCCAACTATCATGGAAGTAGGTTTGCGTTGTATGTATGTGTTGTCCATCAAAGAGCATGTGTGCAAGCTGTTGAATTTTCGAACCTTCAACAATGCTAATTCGTTTATGCTGGTGGACTTGAAGTGCCATGTACAATTGTCCCAACACATACGAGGCATAGCTACAAAATAAATATAATTTGAAAAATATTATGAAAAATGTAGCTACAATATAAGAGGTTGTTTAAGCACAAAAGTCTTATATTAAATAATTTATATACAAAAAACTACAAATTATATATAATTTATATACAAAGAAACTACAAATTATACAAAAGAACTACAAATTAAACAAAAATAGGAATTTGACAAATGAAGTGTTCCTACCTTCTTGCACTAGACCTTTTCACCCTAAATTGAAACTTATTCATGAAAGAATAGTGATTCATTGCACTGACAATTGTTTGCTTGTCTTTAGTAAACTTGGCATACTTCAATAATATTTGGTGTATGTTTTGTTATGATGATACTTTCGTATTCTATAATTGCCGGAGATGTTGGCCTATCAATCAACTTCACTGTTCCCGATACTTCTCTAATTGTGTTACAACTGCTTGACGATTGCACCACGTTAGATATATGATAATCAGATGAACCTACACTCAATTAAAAATATCTACAATTCATACCTACATTGTAGATAGGTTGTAGTAAAATTATAGAACACGTAAAATATTGAATACTTTAATCGACATAACAGTTGAACTGCATTTTTTATGTTGTATCATTGTAGATAGGTTGTAAAAAATTGTAGAACGCGTGAAATCGACAAAACATCACCACTGGAAAAAAGAACAAACCTGCAATTGTGATTGAACTAGAGATACTGCATTTCAAATCGAAATCACGCACTGTTATACACAGCGGATACATTCCTAAACTTTTATTTTCCTTTTTCGTCTTCATGTATACTCGAACTCCCATATGTTTCATTGGAGGACAACGTTCGTTGACAATGTATTTAATTTCGATGATTTTTGCGGAGGTATCGATCATTAAATGCTCTGCAATTGCAGAATTCAGTTGACTATAAATTGAATCCTTGTTGACTACAATTCCATCAACGTTAACATCTTTGTATCTCCCACTTTTATCACAATGAGCATTTAGCTGAAGCATAATCGCTAATTTTGACTTGATGTCGCGAAATTCAATACAATTGTAGATAATTATTTGCAATTTTTTTTCAAAATATTTGCTTATGAAAAACTAGAAAAAACCAGAGAATAGAAGTCGATTATGGTACGATGATAATTAGAGAAAATCAGCGTAATAGCAGGATTCTACAAATACATTGGCTTGATTAAGGTGCGATGATTGCGTCAGTAAAATCTCTGATGAAATATACGCGATCCCAAAATCTCGCGCCTAAAAAAAGAAAGGCTACTGCAGAAAGGATTCTAGTTTAAATAAATGTATATATTTTGTAGATAAAACTTGTTTAGGTCGGTCAAAATAACTAAACGTGAATATTTTTATAATAAATTTCAAATAATGTAAAGAAACGAAAAAAAACCTAAACCAAAAGTCATAAATTGTCTGTTACAAGCACTTCCATTTAACCAAGTTTTATTTTTTTGTAATCCCCGAAAAACAAACTCCTAACTCCTTTCCACTTTGTTTTCTCCATTCGTCAGTCTCCATATAAAGATAATTTTTACACATATAATGAACACCTCTTTTATAAGTAAAACTAGTAAAGTTGTCGCGCTTTGCGCGATCGCAAAAAACTTCATCCAATTAATTATGACTTTTTCCCAAAATATGATTATTATAAACAATAAAAACTGCAGTTAAAATTTAAAAAAAAATTGATAAACCAAACGTAAAATAATGATATGGACAGAACACCTTATAAAGTAAAATATAAATAGATAGCATCAAGGACGCCTACCATGCGTTACGGAGAAAATATCAGTTATTCATTTATATACTTACCTTTTTATCAAGGTTTGTATTGATCTTCTAATCTATACAAAGATAAAAATATTTTGATGAACAATTAATAAATTTTTTTATTTTTAATATTGGTACCTTGATGTTCCATTTGCTCATGTTAGACGATATCATGACTCATACCAACAAAATAATTCGATTTTTTGGACAAAATGAAAAGGGGAAAAAGTATCGTTGCAATCCTTCTTGGACATTACTATTGCAACCGTCACATTCCTTCACAGATATTTAATTTGAAGAAATCAGTTTTTAAACAAGGGAAAAAAAATAACAAAAAAGATAAATGGCATTTCTAGTATAAGAATGGTGCCACGTCACTTCTATTTGGCCCTGCTTTATGCTTATATATAGATAAATATATAAATTCATATCCAAACACTACATTTATTTGTTCCAATAGGAGACATCTGCTGAAATTTCAGAATCCATAACGCACTTGGAATAGCTTTCATCTAGTCAGTTAAGCAGATCAAAATCATTCTAAAAAAAAAGGAAATTTTCTTGGAGAAGAATATGTTTTGTTAAAAGAAAAAAAACAGGCATTTTTCTTGGGAAATTCGACTATATATTGAGTTGTTAAATTTTCGTGACAATATGATAATTGATATATGATGTTTGTTGTGAAATGTTTTAGGTTAACGGGGTGCTGCTACATGGTAAGTTTGTAAATGTCAAATGTGTTGAGGCGGATCCAGGAATTGGAGGTTATGGATGCCACTACTTTATGCATATAGTATATGAGGGGTGAATATATATATATATATATATATATATATATATATATATATATATATATATAATAAAAAATATTGAATATAAATACAAAAATTGACTTTGTCACTATAATTATTTATTCAGTTGTTCACTATTCCAAATATTGACACTATTTAAGAAAATTTATGCCCATGCCTCTAAGTATTATCTACAACTAGCTACAACACCGAATTGCAAGGATGGGTCGGTTCGGTTATGGTTAACTCAAATTGGTCTTTCATTTACAAAGCAACTAAGTTGGATTTAGGTTCATTTTTATGCTATATATATATATATATATATATAAAAGTTACAAAAAAATCATGAAAGAGCGTCTCCAATGGAATTTTTTTGCATAAAAAATAGCTTAATACTACATATTCTTTGTTTGACTAGATTAATTTACCTTTATTATTCTTCAATTACATGTTAATTGTCGAGTTATATGGTAATATATTTAAATTAAAACCTTCAACGTTCTATAATAATCAACTCAAATCGACTATAATCAAATTATTTTTTCTACAACAAATAAAAAAGACAGATCCAATTATACTTCAATATTTAAATCAATATTGTGTCATCAAAAAAAGAGACATCATTTACTAACTATTTTGGAAAAAATTAATCATAAAGTAAGAGATAATAATAGAACGTAAAAACAAAATAAAGATTGGTATACAAAAGATTGAAAAATAAAGAAGAAGAGGGAAACTTAACAAATAAAAGGAAGAAAAAATAGGAACAGCAACGAAGAAAAAGAGGAAAAGAAAACAAAGAAAAAAGGGAAAAAGAGGTGAGGCCCTAGGACCCAACCGAAAATAAAGGAAAAACAGGAAAAAAAGAGATAAACAAAAAAGAAATCGTTGCTACAGGGATTCGATCTTGAATCCACAAGGTCACGGACATCCTCCAGGCGGGTAGCTGTCACGACCCCAAATCCTAACAGGCCGTGATGGCGCCTATCATGGAACTAGGCTAGCCAACCATCACTTTACTACGCATTGGTTCTTTTATAATAGTTTACAATACAATGATAAGCAGCGAGCATAGCAATAAAATAAATTATTGAAATCTTAACGCCCCAATAAGTCTAGACAAAACCTAAACAAAACCTCCCAAGACTGGAGTCAATGATCATGAGTATCTAAAAAGAAATATACCTAACTCTGCTAGTCATAATAAATGTCTATGAATCAATTTCTAATACTAATCAAGGAAGGGAATTGGAGAAGCTGTGGACGCTGGACAGCTACCTCGAAATTCCGTAAACTGCTGCTAACGAACAAGGCAGCTACTGCTCCAAATCGGTACCTGAATCTGTGCACAGAGGCACAGGGAGTCTTTATGAGTACGCCAACTCATTAGTAATGAAAATAAATCACAGTCTGAGAATTATAAAACACACAGTACAGATACACCAATTCACAAAAGCCAGTAAAACACCAAGTCATCAGATAGTACTCATCAAATACATGAGTTCAAAAATCAGTTTCAAGAAATCCTTTGAAACAAGTGTAATATCAGTATATCTCCGTAAAAACCAGTTGGAAAACGAAGTAAATCATAGTTCGAAAGCTCAGTAAAAATCTTCATAAAACTGCCCCTCGGGCCATAATCATTTCTCGTAACAATTGCCCATCAGGCATTCTCACAATCACTCAGTAACAGCCCATCAGGCAATAATCATCACTCAGTATCATTCCCGCGGGAAATAATCATCACTCAATAGGTACATGCGCTCACTGGGGGTGTGTACAGACTCCGGAGGGGCTCCTACAGCCCAAGCGCTATAACAACATAAGGCCTGAAAGCCTCCTCACAATATAGGCCTAAAAGCCTCCCTCATATAAGGCCTGAAAGCCTCGTCACAATATAGGCCTGAAAGCCTCCCTCATATAAGGCCTGAAAGCCTCCTCACAATATTGGCCTGAAAGCTTCACTCAGTCAGACATCTCAACTTGCCCTTAGGCCTTAAACATACCGGGTTCTCGACCCCAAACAGTTTTTTATTTTTTAATAAATAGTATCAAAATATTCCAAGTGTCAAAATAATTTATCAGGAAAAGACTGAGTGTAAAATCATGACATATCAGTGAGGAAAATATAGTAAACACAACCCCCCAAGGGGTAAACAAGTTGGCACTAGGCCCCAAACATGGCTTACAGCCCAAATCATATCAAGTATATATAGTACTATTGGAAATAATTTTTAAAAAGCCGTTTCGCAACTCAATATTCGTCTAAGTAAGGCATATATCTCCAAAGTTTCAACCTTTGCATTTCAAACCCCGTGAAAGGGTGAAGAGTCCGGGGTTTCATACCCTCAGGACAGGATTTAAAGACATTACTTATCTCGAACTAGCTCGAAACTACTTCGCAATGCGTTTTCCTTTCGAATCAACTTTCGGATGCTCCAAATGTATCATCAAATTATGCTCAAGGAATAAATTCCAATTGAAAAATATCGATTTTAGCTCAAAAATCCGAATTCGGTCAAAACCCGACTCCCAGGCCCGCGTCCCGAAACTCAGAAATTTTTATACCAAAATGTTCTCCGTCCTCTCACGAGTCCGTACATATAAAGAACACTAAAATCGGAGTTCGTTTGACCCCTCAAATCGACCCCTAAATTTCTCATAATCGCAAGCCCTAACTTCCCCTTTTTCTACTAATTTTTCCATAATTTTACACTGATATTATGTTCTATAATCACCCATAAACGATTTTTAAGTTCCAAAACACTTACCTCTATGAAGAACACTGATTTTCCTCTTCAAAAATTGCCTCAAGAGCTCTTTGTCCGTACAAAAATGGTTTAAAAAGGGTTTAGGTCGCGGAAGGGTTTTTAATTTAACTGCCCAGTTATTTACTCTCTGTGATCGCGGTCAAACACACGCGATCGCACAGTGTTTCTCCCTTTGACCTCTGCGATCGCAGACCAAGGCACGCGACTACACAGTGCATTTCTCACCTCCCACGCGCCTGACCTTGTGCGATCGCACTACCTTCTACACGATCGCACTGCTTTGACTCCCTCTACTCTGCGATCGCACCTCCTCACCTGCGATCGCACGGAGCAATTTTCACCTGACCCCAAATTACTCTCCGCGGTCGCATTACTTCCCCCGCGATCGCAGTGAAGGAAATTGTTGTGCACTAAAACCAGAAAACCAGCTATGTATTAAAGTCCAAATGAGTCCGTTAATCACCCGAAATCAATCTCGAGCCTCTCGGTACCCTAACCAACTATACCAACACATCACATATGATAATTCAAACTTAGTTGCACTCTCAAAACACTAAAATTAACATCAAAACACCAAATTCACCTCGGATTCAAGCCTAAGAATTATGAAATTTCTAAAATTCACCAACGATGCCGAAACTATTCAAAACAACTCCGATTGACCTAAAATTTTGCAGACACATCCAAAATAACATTACGAACCTGTTCCAACTGTCGGAATTCCATTCCTACCCCGATAGCCTATTTTCCACTACTGACCGAAAATCGCCAAAACTAACTTTTGCCAATTCAATCCCAATTCTACACCGGACATCACAAAATTATTCTGAACACACTCCTAAGTCTCAAATCGCCTAACGAAGCTATCCGAGCCATAAAATTCGTATTCCGAGGTCGTTTACCAATAAGTCAACTCTCAGTTGACTTTTCTAACTTCAAGGCTATTTTTAAAGACTAAGTGGCTAAACTCTCACTACAACCATTTCGATTTCAAGCCTATCAACTCTAACACATCAATAATGATATAATCAATCTATAACAAATCAAATGCAGTAATTATAATGCAGATTCTACGTAACGACAGAACGGGTAGGTGGTGAAGTGACTGGGGCTGAAGCCGAGGGATGGACCCTCTGCTGGGATGAACTACTAGGACGACGGGGACATTGCCTCCACCCATGTCCGAACTCTCCACACTCATAACAACTACCTGAAGCGGGAGATGAAAACTGACGAGAACCTTTGTCACCCTGATGACCACCAGACGAAACATGCATAGAAGAGCCCTGATAAGATGATGCTCGGGCGGAGCTCTGAGCTGGGAGGGCACTAAAAGAGGAACGTCCCTGATGAGAAATGTGAGGACCCTGCCTCGAAGATACACCACTGTAAGCTGGGCGAACTGGTTGTGGATGTCTAAATGGACGACCTCTACTGTGCTGAAACTGCCCTCTAGAAGGGGCACCACTGAAGTTACCTAATCCCCGAGGCCTCTTGACCTCTCTCTCCTCACGATCCTGCCTACGAACCAACTCAATGTCCCGAGCAATGTCAACAACCTGCTCAAATGTAGCTCCAAACACTCTCTCTTTGGTCATCAAGATCCGAAGTTGATAAGTAAGACCATCTACAAACCTCCTAATCCTCTCCCTGTTAGTAGGGACAATCTCAGAAGCATGTCTGGCCAACTCGGAAAACCTCATCTCGTACTGAGTAATTGAAAACTCTCCCTGACGTAAATGCTCAAATTGCCTACGTTGCTCCTCTCTGTGGGACTGAGGAACATACTTCTCCAAAAAGATCATGGAAAACTGTTGCCAAGTGAGTGGTGCTGAACCAACCAGTTTACGCCTCTCGAATGACTCCCACCAAGTAAAAGCAACACCAGCAAACTGAAATGTAGCAAACGAGACCCCACTGGTCTCCAAAATACCCGCAGTACGTAGTATCTTCTGGCATTTATCAAGAAAACCTTGGGCATCCTAGCCCTTTGTACCGCTGAAAGTCGGAGGCTTAAGTCTGCTAAACCTCTCCAGTCTACGCTGATCATCCTCGGGCATAGCTGGAACTACAAAATCCTGGACTGGGACAACCGACTGAGTTGGGGCTTCTCCCGGTGTCTGAATACCCCGTACAGCCTGCTCAGGTGTCCGGGCATTGGAGTCTCATTTCCTCCCCCGGCCTGAGCTGCAGTGGCAGTAGTAGACATAGTGACTGCCTGAGCTAAACTGGAACACACCATCAATATCTGAGCCAGGGTCACCTGAAGACCTGGAATAGCAATAGGCACTGCCGATTCCTGAGCCTATCCCGCTGGAGCACCATCGGTGGGAACCTGATCCTGAACGATCGGGGGATCCTAGGGTACTGTCCCGACTGCTGCGCGGATTGGTCCCCTACCTCTACCACGGCCCCGACCCCTTGTGGGTCTGGCTGGTGTCTTGTCACCCTGATCGGTATTGCGTGTCCTCACCAACTGTGAGAGAATGAAACAGTGTAAGTTCAGATTTCAAGAATCAATAGATTGGCACGAAAGAGTTGAAGAAAAATAGAGATGTTTCCTAAGAGTTTTGCAGCCTCTCGAAGATGAGTACAGACGTCTCCGTACCAATCCACAAGACTCTACTGAACTTGCTCATGACCGTTGAGTCCTATGTAACCTAGAGATCTGATACCAACTTGTCACGACCCCAAATCCTAACAGGCCGTGATGGCGCCTATCATGGAACTAGACTAGCCAACCATCACTTTACTACGCATTAGTTCTTTTATAATAGTTCACAATACAATGATAAGCAGCGATCATAGCAATAAAATAAATTATTTAAATCTTAACGCCCCAATAAGTCTAAACAAAACCTCTCAAGACTGGAGTCAATGATCATGAGCATCTAACTGCTAATGTCATAATAATGGTCTATGGATCAATTTCTAATACTAATCAAGGAAGGGAATTGGAGAAGTTGTGGACGCTGGACAGCAACCTCGAAATCCCGTGAACTGCTGCTAACGAACAAGGCAGCTACTGCTCCAAATCGGTACCTGGATCTGTGCACAGAGGCACAGGGAGTCTTTATGAGTACGCCAACTCAGTAGTAATGAAAATAAATCACAGTCTGAGAATTATAAAACACACAGTACAGATACACCAATTCACAAAAGCCACTAAAACACCAAGTCATTAGATAGTATTCATCAAATACATGAGTTCAAAAATCAGTTTCCAGAAATCCTTTGAAACAAGTGTAATATCAGTATATCTCAGTAAAATTCTTAGTAAAACCCAGTTGGAAAACGAAGTAAATCATAGTTCGAAAACTCAGTAAAAATCTTCATAAAACTGCCCCTCGGGCCATAATCATTTCTCGTAACAATTGCCCATCAGGAATTCTCAAAATCACCCAGTAACAGCCCATCAGGCAATAATCATCACTCAGTATCAGCCCCGCGGGCAGTAATCATCACTCAATAGGTACATGCGCTCACTGGGGGTGTGTACAGACTCCGGAGGGGCTCCTACAGCCCAAGCGCTATAACAACATAAGGCCTGAAAGCCTCCACACAATATAGGCCTGAAAGCCTCCCTCATATAAGGCCTGAAAGCCTCCTCACAATATACGCCTGAAAGCCTCACTCAGTCAGACACTCTCAATTTGCCCTTAGGCCTTAAACATACCGGGTTCTCGACCTAAAACAGTGTTTCATTTTTCAATAAATAGTATCAAAATACTCCGAGTATCAAAATAATTTATCAGGAAAATACTGAGTGTAAAATCATGACATATCAGTGAGGAAAATATAGTAAACACAACCCCCCAAGGGGTAAACAAGTCGACACTAGGCCCCAAACATGGCTTACAACCCAAATCATATCAAGTATATATAGTACTATTGGAAATAATCTTTAAAAAACTGTTTCGCAACTCAATAGTCGCCTAAGTAAGGAATATATCTCCAAAGTTTCAACCTTTGCATTTCAAAACCCGTGAAAGGGTGCAGAGTCCGGGGTTTCATACCCTCAGGACAGGATTTAAAGACATTACTTACCTCGAACTAGCCCGAAACTACTTCGCAATGTGTTTGCCTTTCGAATCAACTTCAGGATGCTCCAAATCTACCAAGTTCAGATTTTTTTCATCAAATTATGCTCAAGGAATAAATTCCAATTGAAAAATATCGAATTTAGCTCAAAAATCCGAATTCGGTCAAAACCCGACCCCCGGGAACGCATCCCAAAACTCAGTAATTTTTATACCAAAATTTTCTTCGTCCTCTCATGAGTCCGTACATATAAAGAACACCAAAATCGGAGTTCGTTTGACCCCTCAAATTGACTCCTAAAGGTCTCATAATCGCAAGCCCTAACTTCCCCTTTTTCTACTGATTTTTCCATAATTTTACACTGATATTATGTTCTATAATCACCCATAAATGAGTTTTAAGGTCCAAAACACTTACCTCTATGAAGAACACTGATTTCCCTCTTCAAAAATCGCCTCAAGAGCTCTTTGTCCGTACAAACATGGTGTAAAAGGGTTTAGGTCGCGGAAGAGTTTTTAGTTTAACTGCCCAGTTATTTACCCTCCGCGATCGCGGTCAAACACACGCGATCGCACAGTGTTTCTCCCTTTGACCTACGTGATGGCAGACCAAGGCACGCGACCGCACAATGCATTTCTCACCTCCCACGCGCCTGACCCTGTGCGATCGCACTACCTTCTACGCGATCGCACTGCTTTGACTCCCTCTACTCTGCGATCGCACCTCCTCACCTGCGATCGCACAGAGAAATTTTCACCTGCCCCAAATTACTCTCCGTGATCGCATTACTTCCCCCGCGATCGCAGTGAAGGAAATTGTTGTGCACTAAAACCAGAAAACCTGTTATGTATTCAAGTCTAAATGAGTCCGTTAATCATCCGAAATCAATACCGAGCCCCTCGGGACCCCAACCAACTATACCAACACATCACATATGATCATTAAAACTTAGTTGCACTCTCAAAACACTAAAATTAACATCAAAACACCAAATTCACCTCGGATTCAAGCCTAAGAATTATGAAATTTATAAAATTCACCAACGATGCCGAAACTATACAAAACAACTCTGATTGACCTGAAATTTTGCAGACATATCCAAAATAACATTACGAACCTGTTCCAACTGTCGGAATTCCATTCCGGCCCCGATAGCCTATTTTTCACTGCTGACCGGAAATCACCAAAACTAACTTTCGCCAATTCAAGCCTAATTCTACACCGGACATCACAAAATTATTCTGAACACACTCCTAAGTCCCAAATCTCCTAACAAAGCTATCCGAGCCATAAAATTTTCATATCGAGGTCATTTACCAATAAGTCAACTCTCAGTTGACTTTTCTAACTTCAAGGTTATGTTTAAAGACTAAGTGGCTAAACTCTCACTAAAACCATTTCGATTTCAAGCCTATAAACTCTAACACATCAATAAATGTATAATCAATCAATAACAAATCAAATGCAGTAATTATAATGCAGATTCTACGTAACGACAGACCGGGTCGTTACAGTAGCAGGACCACTGGAACCTACACCATCTTTATTTAGTTCGGGTGCCATCAATTCAATATATCGGCTGTTTAATAGATATATAACATACATAGTAAATATTTTACCGAAGCGAGCGGGTGTCGTGGCACCCCAAACTCATAAGGTAGATTCGCCCCTGTTTATAGAGTTGAATTACGTAAATGTATTAAAATTTTGTTGACCTGAGTTTACTGATTTTTTATGGACTAGTTGTTAATCATGGTATGAACTCGTGCATATTTAATTTTGGAAATATATTATTAATTAGTGTTTAACCAAAAAATATATTTCTCGGGCAAATTCTATATATAGAAAAAAAAGGGATTACTGATAACCAATGTTTACTTCACTTCCCCAATAACCTTCAAGAGAAATAACAAAAGTAATAGACAAAATTATCAAAGAAAAATAAGAATAAATCGAAAGTCAATCCCTAGAATCAACGCTGGAAAGTTTGATAAGCAGAGAATAATGAAATGTATTTCAGTAGTAATTGTAACTTGTCCTATAAATGAAATTTTTTACCCTTATATAGAAGCGTACAATCATAACGGTTTCTAAACTTAATTTGGATTCATTATGGGCATTAATTGTATTTATTGCTCATTATCATGGATAATCATAATTGACATATTTATGGCTCTGGATTCCTTGTAACTGCTCATATTCTTCTTCCTTATTTACTATTGGTTCGTGTATCTTTTCCTCTTTTCAACCTTTATTCATTTCGCTTACGCCTCTTCTTTGTCAACTGTCAGACTCGATTCTTTTCTCTGTATTGTCTCGTGGATATCTCTCGCGTACCTTCCTTGTATTCTTAATCCATTAATTGAATGTGCCACTTGTCGCTATACCGTTGCTCCACGTGTCACGCTTCGTCAACTTACTAATATTCCACTTGTAATACCTTTTTTCTACCAATACAATTAGGATGCTAAATCTGTTGTTTATTTAATTAGAGTGTGCTCTAGGTAATAAAATTAGGTTACTGTTAAAGTAGGGATGGCAATGGGGCGGTGCGGGTGCGGGGCGGGTTGAAACTGTTTTTCAAAATCTAATGCGGGGCAGTTGCGGGTTTCATTGCGGCTCCTTGCGGGTTTACTCCGAAAATCACTATGGACTGTACAAATAAGGCAAAAAAATAGTGAGGAAAATTCTCTATGAGATTGGTACTTTTTTTTACTAAATTTATAAGTGATTGAATCAACTTTATTTTCCATTTGTCTTTATTTTTGGATATCATATGGTGGCTTACAAGAGGGGAGATTCGTATTATGTCCTTACAAAGGTTCTTATATATATATGGTCTTTTTCTTGTATTTAAATAGTAACTGGTTAGGAGATAATTCCTACTGAAAATGGAGAAAAAAAAAATATTATAAAATCAAGCATAAAGTATATGTTCACACTTCACATATATGAGCTTACATATTATATATTATTAACTAGTTATAAAAAGTTATAGTGCATATTTGTTATACAAAACTTTAACAAGTACAAGTTAATACGTAAATTAGGTATACAATATGTTGATGTTACGCTTTTCAACGCATTTATTTTCTAGCTTTTATGCGTTTCATTTAAGTTATATTTTCTATTACAATTTTTGAAAATAAAAATATAATAGTTGTATATCAGGGATTAAGAAACTTAAAAATTAATATATTAAACTTGTGCTTTTTCAGCAAAAATAACAAATGAAAAAAAAATGTGGGGCAGGGCGGGGCGGGGCGAGGTAGGCTAAAAATAGAAAAATCTGTTATGCGGGGCAGAACGTGGCGGGTTAAGTTCAAAACCGCAACC
>ML249355.1:59304-91070 GCA_005239495.1 Nicotiana undulata | reverse complement strand
CCCCCCCCCCCCGCCCCATTGCCATTTCTATGTTAAAGGATAAACTTTTGTTTTCAGTTTAACCTTAACCTTCTTTATAATATTTTTAACCTAAGAATTCTAACAATTATATTTGCCCCTAGTAGTGTCCTAATTCCTGAAGGAAAAGCTACTTTTCTCTTCCAACTTTTCCATTTCCTAACATGGACCCTTCCTTAATCACAACACATATCCCGCCGGAATCTCCGGACAAGCAAAGTAAAATGGACGTTGAAATTCTTCAACCAACTCACTCCTACAAGAAAATGCTTTTAGACAAACCGACAACCCAACAAACCGAATATTACGACAATGACATTCCCACGAATCCAGTGAAGGATAAAGGGAAAAACATTGAGGGTTCAATCCCCCTTTCCAAGATGATAAATAGTGCCTCTACCTCCCGTGGCGCTACTCAGTAATCATCAAGGTCTTTAGATGAAAAATGCCACACCACTATCTTCGCTCTAAACTGATTGAACTATGAAAACCATCCGAACAGTTAATTTTGATTGACCTAGGATGAGACTTCTTCATAGCCAAATTCAACTTAGAGGAAAATATGGTTAAGTCTCTTCATCTAGGACCATGGTTCATCTCAAGACACTTCCTGTCAGTGCGGAAATGGGAACCTAAGTTTGTCCCACAAGAGGCTACCCTTTCATCCACTGCCATCTGGATTCGCCTCTCTCAATTGCCAACAGAGTTCTATGATAAAGACATTCTTGAAAAAGTGGGAAGAAATCTAGGGAAGTTATTGAAAATTGACCAATGCACCTCATCCACTCTCAGGGGACGTTATGCTCGCATTTGCATTCAAGTTCCCCTGGAAATATCGGTTGAAACCTCAGTCATAATAGGAGACTATAAACAGGAAGTGATCTATGAAGGACAAGGGACGCTTTGTACGTCTTGCGGCAGAATTCGTCACACCTCAATAGGATGAATCTACCAGATTTCTCAAACCACAGCTCCTCAAGAAACTCTGGAAACTCCGAGAAAAATGTAGAACAAACGGAAGAGAAGGAGTGGAAAACTGTCACATTTCCACGAAGGAGAAAGCAAGGACATGCAAGATTGAACAATAAAAATGGTACTGTGCCAACTAGTCAACACCAAAATACACAGAGTGATCATATTCAGGCAAACTTTTTCGATGCAAATTCAGGTAAATTCATTCAAACTCAAACCGTACGGTACAATTCAAAAAACGTCAGCCCCATCCCAAAACCCCATAATAGGACCAACGGCCCAAAACATAAACTAAGCCCCACCTCACGACATCAGTCCACCCCAACGCGACCCTAGCCCAATACAAGTACCAAAAGAAAAGCTGGATCGGGGCCCGTCGACTCCTGTGACCCCAATCACGACCGCATAGATCAGGATACCACCGCTAGACCAAATTTCGAGGCCACAGACCCCAAATCTGTGGAAAGATCTCATGGGTCCAGTCACGTTTCCTCAACTGGGCCCCCTACCCAATTGGAGGATGTCAGCCCATCTAAGTCCCCAAATCCCTCACCTACGCTTCCCCTACCAATTCCTCTGAGATAATCTCTAATGGGGAAATCTCGACAATCACCACCAACAATCAAGTGCCCTATCTGGAACCCCTCCCACTTTCAGGTGATAAGACACAGACCATCACCTCCAATAGATCCATAATTAATGCCCAATCTGTTCCCCCAAACTCAATTCCCAGCAACCCATCCACTGACCGAGATTTGACACCAAAGGGCGTGTTAATGGACCTTAAGTTAATCCCCCCATTACCCAAAGTAGTAAAACCAAAAAACACAAAAATGGACAAGGATCAGACGACAACCATTGTCACTTCTCTGCCACCACCACCGGACCACCTACTGGCTTCTTGGCTGGAGGTAGCTCTTCAGGGGCAGGGCCTTTCCTACAGTTTCACCTTGGGAAACTATAAGGTGACTCTCATTGTTCAAAACCTAGCTCACCTAGCAAGGGTTACACTGGAAGCTTTGAACAAAGTCCTAGCGGCCTTTGGTCCTCTCCTATGGCACACGATGGTCAACAAAGATAGTGCATCACCAATCACCGATCCCCAGTCACTCAACAGCCAAATTCTTCAAACTTTCCAATCCCTACCGTTCTTCCCCGATCTAGCAACGGAGGACACAATGGCGGACCCAGTCTTTGTACCCCCAACCTCACCAAACACCATCATCTTCTGCACCACAAGAGAAGAGCACCTCCACGTCCCTCAACAACATCAAAAAGGGAATCTCCAAGGCCCTAAAAATCCTCAAAAAGAAAAGCTCGCTAGAGGAGGAAGGAGACGTCTACGGCCCCCTACGAACAGACTCGCTCCTACTGGACTCAGTCAGGGAAATCTAATTCAGTCTCAACACCAGCGCGGTGCTAGTGGTTTTGTGCCCTAGATAGATGGTCAAGTGCAGAATGAGCTTAGTGTCCCTCTAAACTCATGGTCCAACCAAGCCTATACTGAACCTGACCCAGTTTGAGTCTCAAAAGGAAAACCCTCTGTCTCCATCGAGGTGTCCGCAAGGAACAGGGAACTCTATGGAGAGTCTCTGTCACCAACCCCCACCACCCTAATGAATTACATCATATGGAATGTTAGGGGTGGTAACAATGCCGAGTTCAAGCGGCATTGCATGGAAATGGTGAAGATGCATAAGGCAGCCATGCTCGTCCTTCTTGAAACCAAAATGGCTGATCACAAGAAGTTGGCAGAGGAGCTCCAGTTCGACATGATTATTCAGTCACCAGCAATAGGCATGTCTGGGGGGGATTGTGTTTATATGGAAATAGGACTGTGTGAGTGTTGAAGAGCTGACCACCACTCCCCAAGGTATTCATGCAATGGTGAAGGTACTTCCTAATCATTCTCCATGTCTTTTCTCAGCAATCTACGCAACCAATATTCTAGCTAATAGGAAAATCCTATGGGAGAACTTAATTTCAATCTCCAAAAATCTCATAAACAACTGGTTTGTGGGAGGAGACTTCAATGAAGTCTTAAAGGATAGGGATAGGCAATCCCATATCCCCTAGTCGCAGTAACCTGTTTTGTAACTGTATAAATGAATGTAATCTTCTAGATCTAGGTTACAAAGGGAGTACATACACATGGTCAAATAAGAGATACAGTAATAGGGCCTCTCTTATTCTGGAAAGAATAGATAGATGCTTTGCAAATGAAAGTTGGATCAAATAGTACCCTGAGGCTACTGTTTTGCACCTTCCTAGGTCCCAGACTAATCACTGCCTCATCCAAGTTAGTCTGGTAAGGTCATCCTCCAACAACCTTACTAGGCCCTTTAGATTTGAGTCAATGTGGACTAGCCACCCATCCTTCCCTAACATCATCAATAAGGCTTTCTCTGACCACTCCACTCTCCTCCAATCCACTAATTCTTTCAAAAAAAATTGTTACCAACTGGAACCGAGACACCTTTGGTAACATCTTCCATCAGAAGAGAAGAATTCTTGCTAGAACTTCAGTAATCCAGAGATCCCCTAACTACCAATTTAGTAGTTATTCGCTAAACCTAGAAACCAATCTGGCTAGTGAGCTCAACCTAATCCTCAAAGATACAGAGGATTTCTGTAAGCTCAAATCTAGGATTAACTGGCTCAACGAGGGTGATGCTAGCACTAGATTCTTCCACACCTCCACCCTTAATAGAAGAAGAAGGAACAAAATCCTCTCTCTTAAAGAAGAGAATGGAAACTGGCTCCATGATCAGCATGACATCTAAACAGTCATAATGGGCTTCTTCATAGAGCTCTACACCTCCTCCCACTCCAAAGACCCAATGGCCACCACTAGTCATATCACAATGTCCCACACTCTGTATGACCCCCAAATAGACAATCTAGACAGACCTCTAGAGTTGGGTGAGATAAAAAAGGCAATCTTCTCCCATAAACCCTTCAAATATCCTGATCCTGATGGCCTCCACCCTTTCTTCTACCACAAATACTGGGACATAGTGGGAAACTCTGTCACCGACTTCTGCAAGAAGTGCTTTTCCTCCAGCTCCATGGATGAAACCATGAACCAAACCCTGCTTTGCCTCATTCCAAAATGTCCTCAATCATCAATGCTGAAAAACTTTAGGCCAGTTGGTCTGTGTAACACAATATACAAGACCATCACTAAGATTATTGTCAACAGAATTAAACCTCTCTTGCCTCGTATCATTGGTCCTAGCCAAGCAAGTTTCCTATCCAACAGGAAATCCTGTGACAATGCCATCATTGTCTAAGGAATACATTACTCACTTCAGGAAAATGAAAGGGAATCATGGCAACATGATCCTCAAAATTGATCTTTAAAAAGCCTTTGACATGCTGGAGTGGTCCTTTATAAGAGACACCCTTCATGCTTTTAATTTCCCTCAAGGCTTGTCCAAACTCATTATGTCCTGCATTAGTTCTTCATCCATCTCCATTCTTGTTAATGCTGGGAAAACTGAATCTTTTAAGCCTACTAGAGGCATAAGGGAGGGAGACCTACTGTCTCCTTACCTTTTCATAATGTGTATGGAAAGATTATCCAGGTCCATTGATAAGGTTTTCCTGGACAACCTGTGGCAACCCATAAGTATCAGCAGATCTGGCCCTGGGACATCTCACATCTTCTTTGCAGATGACCTCACACTCTTTGCTAAAGCAAACTCCAGAAACTGCAATACCATCCTCTCTATTCTTCAGAACTTCAATGATCAGGCAAGCCAGAAAATAAACCTTTCCAAGTCTAGAGTTCTCTTCTCCTCCAATACATCCCAAGACTCTCTAGAGAACCTTACCAACTCACTGTCCATTCAAGCCACCACATCCTTTGGAAAATACCTGGGTTTCCCCATTTTCCACAAAAAATCAACTAGTGCTGGCTTTCAATTCATAATTGATAACATGCAATCCAAGTTGGCTAGATGGAAAACAAGCTGCCTAAGCATGTCTGGTAGAACTGTGCTGGCCAAGACCTCCTTAAAAAGCATTCCTAGTCATGTTATGCAATATATCAGTCTACCCACCAAAGTTACAAATCAAATTGATAAAATCCAAAGGAACTTTCTTTGGGGCGCTACCCCTGAAAAGAAAAAACTGCACCTAATCAAGTGGGATAAGGTCACAAAAAATAAAGTTGATGGAGGATTAGGGCTCCAAAAAGCTTACCTTAAAAAGAAAGCAGCTCTCATAAATCTTGCCTGGAGGACTTACCAAAATACCAATAGCTTATGGGAAAGAATCCTCATTCATAAGCACTGCAACATGAGCAACACTCAGAGGATAACTAGAACCTCTAGATATCCTAGGTACCCCAAGTCTCCTACTTGGCAGTGCATTCTAAAGGGCTGGGACACTTGCTGCAAAGCAAGCAGATGGGTAGTTCACAAAGGAAATAGGGTTAGTTTTTTAACTGATACCTGGAACCCCAACCATCCAGCAATTAGGGAATTGATTGAGGGCTCTCTAACTCAGAATGACCTAAATGTCAAGGTTAACTCAGTCTACAACTCAGGGGATTGGGATTTATCCACATTAACAATGGATCTCCTCCCCCCCCACCCCTCCCCCCCCCCCCACCATCCTAAACTTGCTAAACTATGTCTTCATTCCCCCAAATCCTACAAAAGAGGACACACTCATATGGGGTTTAACTTCCAGTGTCCACTTCTCAAACAGTTCTACTTACTCTTTCCTAAGCAAGGCAGCCAGCAGCCTTGATACAGATGAAGAAGGTTCCTTTAAATGGATTTGGAAGCTCCAAGCTCCCAATAAAATAAAAAACTTCATCTGGCTCCTTACTCATATGAGAGACTTCCCACAAAGAGATACCTCCACATAATAGGGGTCAACTATGATCCTCACTGCTCTTACTGCAACAATGGTCAAGAAATGATTGACCATATTTCTTTGAGTGTACTAATGCAGTACTCTTCTAGAATGACCTCTTCTCCAAATACTCCAATGAAAATAGACAACAGAGACCAAGCTTCTCTGCTCACCAGTGGCCACCAACTTGGAATTCAATTAGGAATAAGTCTTTCAATAGCATCCTTCTCTGGGAAAACATCATCCCCTTCTGTTTCTAGCAAATCAAGTTAACCAGAAACAATAATCTCTTTAACAACAAAAAAGAACTTACCAACTCTTCCAACACCATCTCCAAAGCCACTGAATACTTCGTGTTGACTAAAAATGGTTCCACCAAGATAACACATCAAATAACAACCAAATGGGAGGCACCAAGAAGAGGATTCTACAAGCTGAACACGGATGGAGCAACAAAAAAGAACCCAGGGATAGGAGGAGTAGGAGGAGTTTTTAGAAATCACAATGGAGATTGGATAATGGGATCTATGGAGAATATCCCCCATACAACCAACACTATGGCTGAACTGAAGGCCCTCCTAAAAGGGCTCAACTTGCGGATCAAAATAACCTGGTTCCCCTTGAAATCAATACTGACTCATCTGAAATTATCTAAATGCTAATGACAGATAACCTAACTTATGATCCCATAATTTGTTAATGCAGGTCATTAATATGATGGATGGACAGGTAGTGGTGAAGCAAACTTACAGGGAGCAGAATAGGGTGGCAGATGCTTTGGATAAGCAAGCAGCAAAGGCAGCTTTTTTGAACAGATCTAGTGTTCTACCGGTTCCTCCGATTTTGCCAATGATGTATTTTGGACAGGCATCCTAGGAACTGATTCGGTTAGATTTTTTGTGGGTTGTAATATAGAAACAATTCTAGGAAACATTTCTGCAGTAAGGGTACTCCAGTACCCAAACAATGCATCATGTGTATAATGTCTTTGCTAACTAGTTATATATAAATATCCCTTTTAACCAAAAAACCATTTTTAACCTTTCTTTAAGGCTATAATTCCATGATCGAATGCTTCTTTTTATTTGTCTCAACAATGAAAATTTAAAGGAATTTCGTCACTGCCCATCACACCTCATTTTGTAAAACATGAAAAGTGATCGAAGACAATTATAATATATGGTAATATTTATATGCATACCTTATGTGTATATAGTACTATTCATATTTGTTACATGGTGTCACGACCCCAAAATACCCCTGGCCGTGATGGCACCTATCGAGATACTAGACCAGCCAATTAGATTTTCAAACATAAAGAACTCTTGTTTTATATCACTTCCGAACCGATAGTTCATAACAGTTTCAATTAAGCATTTTTAAATCAAAAGATACTAAGCCAAATGTTTAGACACTGCCTAAAATCCCGGGGTCACTGGTTCACGAGCATATAAAGAAATACATAAATATGACACAATATCTCTAATTAAAAATAAGTCTAGGGAGTACGACTACTACATAAATAAGAAGGAGAAAAGCAGGGTTGCGGACGCGAGCAACTACCTTGCAAAAATCTCTGGAAATCCCTGGACGGGAAAGCGGCTCAATCCACTCTAGCACCTTAATCTGCACACAAGGTGAAGGGAGTAATGTGAGTACGCCAACTCAGTATTAATAAAAGTAAATAATGTCTGAGAACTACGAAACACATAAAACAAGTCATCAATCCATAGTAAATACAATTTTTCTTTCAAAACTCATAGATACGACAATTTGTAGCACTTGAAAGTCGATTTCAGTAAAAAAATCCTTTAAAATGTACCTTCCAACAGTTTCCATAGAAATCAAGATAATTTTAGTATAGAAATGATAGAAATCATAAATAGCCTCTCGGGCAAAAATATGACTCAGGATCAGTCACTCAGCATGCCTCACAATCACTCGTAATCAGCCCCTCGGGAAACCTCAAAGCCACTCATGCCTCCCAATCACTCGTCACTGGGCACTTGACACTCGCACTCAGTAGGTACCTGCGCTCACTGGGGATGTGTACAGACTCCGGAGGGGCTCCTTCAGCCCAAGCGCTATAACAAGCCAAATCATGGCATCAATCACCTTGGCACTCGGCCTATCAATAACATGTTGCGGTGTGCATCCCGATCCCAATATCATATCCTCACAAATCAGGCCCTCTGTCACGACCCAGAATCCTAATCCAGGTCGTGATGGCGCCCAACGACGGGGTTAGGCAAGCCAATATGGATTACACTAAGTGTTACCCTTCCTATTTGATTAAACAAGTCAATATCTGCCAATTTTTAAATAATTAAACATGATGATGGCTTGATATAAAAATAAAAGCATAACACTACATGGCCAAAATAAGGCATATGTATGCCTATACAACCCAAAACCCAAAATATATATACACTATGCGTGTGCCAGGAACTAGTGTCACGAGTGTCATGGGCATACTAACGGAATATACAAAGGATAATAATATATACAAATCCACAGTCTGGATGAAATAGACGGGGAAAATAACAAAAGTAAGTGAAAACTCCATGGTGCTGCTGGGAATCGCCAGAGGAAGCAACCGTGAAGTCAAGTCCACAAGCTCAGGATCTATCTCCGGTACAATAACCAGAAACACCGGCTTCAGAACCTGTACAGTTAAGTACAGAAGTGCAGCATGAGTACATATTAAATAAATACGTACCCATTGAGTATCCCGCCTAATCTCGAAGAAGTAGTGACGAGAGGTCGACTCGATACTTACTAAGGTCCAACAGTAATAACATATGATAGAATATAATGAAATATAGTAGGCATGTCAGGAAATAAGCAACAAGTACATATCAAGAGCAGAAATCCTAACAAACTACTAAATTAAGCAATAATGCACTTTCATGAGTAAGACCACCAAAACGAAACCATAATCACCAAATCTTAGATCCGCCGTGGCGTACGGCCCCCTCCCATAAGGTACCTTCTAAACTCGACGTGGCGTATGGCCCGATCCCATATGTATTTCAAGTATTTCTCAACAATGTCGTGGTGTACGGCCCGATCCCATATATAGCACAAATACTTCTCAACATTGCCGTGGCGTACGGCCCGATCCCATATATATTTCAATTTCTTTTCAACTCTGCCGTGGCGTACGGCCCGATCCCATATATATTTCAATTTCTTTTCAACTCTGCCGTGGCGTACGGCCCGATCCCATATATATATATATATATATATTTCAAACACTTTTCAACTCTGTCGTGGCGTACGGCCCGATCCCATATAGACATAATCACTCCCAAACCTGTCGTGGCGTACGGCTCGATCCCATATATATCACAAATACTTACTTTCCATAACAAATTCCTTTCCATTCAACAATTATCCATAAAACCTCAGAGGAACAATATTATACAAAACATAATCTCATAGTACATATGGCGTCACAAGGAATCATGTAAAGCATTGCAAGGAAGCCTATAAGGCATTACGAGGAAGCATATAAGGCATATAAGGCATTACGAGGAAGCATATAAGGCATGATGTGGGCCTAACTACCCGGACATAACAATAATAGCCACTACGTACGGACTCTCGTCACTTGGCGCGCACGTAGCCCCCAAACAATTTACATATAGCATATACATCGCCTATGGGGGAATTTTCCTCTTACAAGGTTAGAAAGGAAACTCACCTCGTGTCGAATCTACCCCTCGGACCACAATTGCGCCTGAAACTCCGAACTCTACACCCGAGGACTCGCAACTAGCCAAAAGGTATACAATAATATCAATGCATGCACAATGCGGGAAGTTATCTTAGTTATTCACTAAAATCGCTATTCTTGAAGAATTTCCAAATTCCAACCCCGGTCCCGCATGTTCAAATTCCGAAAATTCTCGAAGGGATCACTCACCCATAGCCTAAGGATCATTAAGGTGTGATTTCTACTTGAATTCATGGCCTAAAATGGAAAATCACTAAATCCTCAAGAGCCCTAAAAATTACTACCTAATTCTATGATTTTAGATAATTTAGTAGGGAATTTAACTAGGAATTAATGTTTGAAACTAGTGTCAGATAGGGAATTTACTTACCTCAAGTATTAGGTTGAAGGCCCTCTAGGAAGCTCCCAAATAACACAAGGAAGAAGATGGAAAAATGGAAGAAATGAATCAATCCCGTGTTTAATTGAAATTTCACTGCCTGGCCTACAGGGGTTCCGCACCTGCGGCTCGAGGACCGCACTTACGGTCTCGCACTTGCGGAATTGGGAAAGAGAGGCTAGGGTCGCACCTGTGGAGCTGGAGACCGCACCTGCGGTTCCGCTCCTGCGGAAGAGGAACCGCACCTACGAAACCTTCGCACCTGCGAGGCTGGGACCGCAGGAGCGGTCCCGCACCTGCGGCTGGGAAACCGCACATGCGGTCACACGAGATCAGGTGCACCAGCTGCATCTTCAGCTGGTTTTTGGCCTCGTGTGGTGTCCAGGAGGCACCTGGGCCTACCCGAGACCCCGTCCAAATATACCAACAAGTCCTAACTAATAATACGGACTCGCTCGAGCCTTCGAAACACCCGAAACAGCGCTAAATCTAATAATCACCCCTCAAAACCCCTAGGATCAAACTTAAGGATTCCTAAGTTCTTGATTTCTATAACAACGCACCGAACCGTCCTATACTACTCGGAACGACCCCAAATTTTGCAGACAAGTCATGAACGACATAACGGAACTATTCCTGATCTAGGAATTTCATTCGGACCTTGGTAACATAAAATCACATTCCAAACCAAATTTCAAATTCTATGAAATTTCTCAAAACTTCATTAACTCTAAATTTCCCATTTTGATCCGAAACCCGTCAAATCAAGTCTATTTCTTACCAAATTTCACAGATAACTTAAATAACACATATTGAACCTGTCCCGGGCTCCGGAACCATAACACGGGCCCGGCAGCACAGGTTTCACATCGAGGTTCATTTTCATAAGCCTTTAATATTTTCAGAAAATAATTTTCTTTAAAAATTCATTTCTTGGACTTGGGTCCTCGGAATTCGATTCCGGGCATACGCTCAAGTCCCATATTTTCCTACGGACCTTTCGGGACCGTCAGATCACGGGTATGGGTACGGGTCCGTTTACCAAAAATGTTGACCAAAGTCAACTTTATTCAATTAATTATCATAAATTCAACTCTTTATCAAGTTTCCACATAAGGACTTCCCAGCTACGCACCCGGGCTGCGCACGCACATCGAGGTGAGATTAACGGAGGATTCTGGGGCCTCGGAACACAGTCATAATTAACTTTACATAAGATGACCTTTTGGGTCATCACACCATCATCCTCACTCAGTCATCATAAACAGTATAACATGATGCGACGCGCAGCCCGATCCCATAATATCCTCACAAAATAGGCCCTCGGCCTCACTCGGTCAGAAACCTCTCAAAGAGCCATTTGGGCTATTAGTAAAACGGGGTACTCGACCTAAAATATTATTTTATAACACAAAATAGCGTAAATAAGACTGAGTATCGAAACTAGTTAAACATAGTATGACAGAGTGTAAATCATAAGTCAACACAGTGAGGAATAGCAGTAAAAAGCCCCCAAGGGGTCCAAACACTTGGCATGAGGCCCAAATACGGCATTCTGCCCAAAACATAGTAATAATCTTTGAAACATGAAATATCATATGATTTAGGATCAAATACGCAACTTAATAGTTGCTACGGACGGACCAAGTCACAATCCCCCAATAGTTTAGGCCACACACTCGTCATCTAGTATGTGCGCCACTCCAAAATAGTGATACAATGCGAAGTCCGGGGTTTCATACCCTTAGGACAAGATTTACAGTCATTACTTACCTCAAACCGTACAAAATCCTAATCCGCGATGCCTTTGCCTCTTGACTCGGCCTCCAATTGCTCCGAATCTAACCAAAACCAAATTTATATCATCAATATACGCTAAAGGAACAAAGCCCACTCGAAAATAATCGAGTTACATCAAAAATCCCGAAATTGACCAAACCCGACCCCTGGGCCCACGTCTCGGAGTTCGATAAAAATCACAAAACTAGAATCCTTATTCACTCACGGGTCAAACCATATCATATTCATCGAAATCCGACCTCAAATGCCCATTCAAATCCCCAAAAGAATTTCCCAAACTTTCTTCCACTTTTCACCCAATTTCCACCTCAAATCACAAATTAAATGATGAAATTTAAGGCATAATCATGGGAATTAACCAAAACTAGGGAAGAATCACTTACCCCAAACACCCACGCAAGAATCTCTCCAAAAATCGCCTTCTACCGATCTCCCAATTATATTTTGTGATATGAACTCAAAACCCTCATTTTTGAACTTTAAATTCTGCCCAGGTATTCCTTCTTCACGTTCGCGGGCTATCCATCGCGTTCGCTATGAACAAAAACTCTCAAAAGCCATTTACAAACTCTTCTCAGGTATCCTGTAGTATAATGGCCATTTCCTTTAGTACAAAGCTAAAAATGACAAATGGTTTAATGTTATGAAAATTAGACACCAAGATCTACAACTTTCATGTTTTGGTAATTTTCTAATTCCTTATAGATTTTGAGATATAAGCTGCCAAAGTCAGTCCTGTGCAACACAAATTTCTTCTTCATCTTCCCGGACAGTCTGTAGTGTACCAGCCATAACTCTTTGTACACAAATCCAAATGCTAAATGATTTCCTTTTCTGAAAACTAGACACAAAGGGCTACAACCTTTGTTTTTGGATCTTCTTCAAATTCCTTATAGATTATGAAATATGAGCCTCCAAAGTCAGACATGCATAACATAGATTTTTCTTCTTCGCGAACGTGAGGATCTCTTCGTGAACGCAAAGAACAAAGTCCCTGAAGCCAAATCCTTTTTCGCGAACGCAAAAGGATCCTCGTGAACGTGAAGAACAACACCAAACACCAACATCAGCTACAGCAAAACAGCCCGAAATGATCTGAAACCACCCCGAAACACACCCGAGGCACCCGGGGCCCCGTCCAATCACACAAACCAGGGCCATAACATAACATGGACCTGCTCAAAGCCTCAAATCACCTCAAACCACATCGAAATCATGAATCACACCCCAATTCAAGCCTAATGAACTTTAGAACTTCAAACTTCTACATTTGATGTCAAAACCTATCAAATCACGTCCGATTGACCTCAAATTTTGCACACAAGTCGCAAAAGACACTACGGACATGCTCCAACTTTTGGAATTCCATTCCGACCCCGATATCTAATTTTCCACTGCCGACCGGAAATCGCCAAAACTTAATTTTGCCAATTCAAGCCTAATTCTACTCCGGACCTCCAAAAAACATTCCGAACACACTCCTAAGTCCTAAATCACCTAATGAAGCTATCCGAGCCATAAAAATAACATTCCGAGGTCATTTACCTATAAGTCAACTTCCAGTTGACTTTTCTAACTATAAAGCCAACTTAAGAGACTAAGTGTCTCATTTCTCTCCACAATCACTCCGAACCCGAGCCAACCGTCCTAACACAACTTAAAAGAGCTGAACAACACTTAATAAAGCAAAAATAGGGAAAACGGGGCTAAACTCTCTGAACGGCCTATCGGGTCGTTACATTCTCCCCCACTTAAACATACGTTCGTCCTCGAACGTTCCTAGAGTTGTTCCACAACCCACCAAAATTGCCGTGTAACGTACCATGCACATACCCGAGGGTGATCACACATCACCCTATCCCATACAGGTCCAATAGCACAACACAATTGAAATTTCGAAATCCAACCTGACCCATAAACCTTAAAACCAAATTTCCACTTCTGAAATAATTTACAAGAACAAAATTCCACAACTATAAACTGAATAAGTTTGAACACGTTGTATCAAGACATATCCGTAACCCAAGATGTAATCACATAATATACCGCAGGACTCAAACACTCATAGTGATAACTCCTAATCACAATAGTTGCTCAAATAACCCAATACCGGTACATAACCTCTTATCAAGCAATTCCTTGCTCTAATACTTTCATATACTGACAATGATGAAAGAAACACCTAAAAACTAGCAACCATTCGTCCGATCAGCCAGTCATGGAGCTCCCTCTTTCTCCGACAGGAACTATAGCAGATTTCTAAGCCAACTTCCGATATCATCCTTCCAACCATATTGTAGTCAACTCTGGTAGTATTCATTCTAGGCCCAATGACCTCTTCTCATCCAACACGACCACTCTGATGACATGACGCATCAATACAATCCAAAGCCATAACTTGTGCAACTCGTGCACTCAATAGCAACATCCCACGAACTCAAATCACAGAAAAGATTCACACGAGAGGACTATCCTGCCATTAACAATTACCATCACAATACCATGCTAAGAGCCTGGAACACATCGTAAAATCGAAACACACGAATCTGACACCAAGGATCATACCTTCACATAACTCCGCTACAATACGTGATCCCATCCAAATGCTGGTCCACATGAAATACTTCAAGCCACCTTGCTCAAAATCAATAACCATGCGCAATTCGACATCAAGTACTCCAAGTGCATTGCCATAACCACGGGGGAATCGGACGATACCGTGCCACACGAATCAGAAAGAAAATAACCAATACGTCTCAATCTCGCAATACCCAAGTACTTACCTTACTCAAATCCCGCTATAAAGCCGAAATAAATCTGCACCATATGTGCATATAACGAACAATCACCACTCCTCGCAACACCGAAGAGTAACTCATAGATCACTTTAGAATATGAATAAACTCAATGACAATCGAACGGTACATCTCTCAACAATAGAAATTCGGAGTCAACAATTCCGACCCGGTGTAGAACACACACCCATACTGGGCATATCAATAACCCTAAATCAACTCTAGTCACCCACAACAGATAGATAACTCTCTGAAGGTTAACAATGACTGAATCATGGCATTTACTAACATCTGACTAGCTTTGCTCGCATCCTCACAGTCCACAACCACAAAATAATCTATTTATGAGAACTCTCCGTCTCGAAGTCCATGAAGCGCACAAATTACCATACCTCACATATGCAAATCTCAACTCTACACAATATACCGCATACGCCATGCCATCCTATGATAAATATGAGAACTTGATGACCTCTTCCGAGCCACAAGCAACTACGTACCCAACTAGCCAAGAACTTTCCATTTGATCCCATCTAGAAGCAACATCACTATACATCATTTGCACCTCACGCCAGTAGAAAATATACATCTCTAACCGTGGTAGAAACCATCAGGAACTATCCGAATCCCATTTGTACAACACCAAACCGTCAGGACTGAATCCTTCTAACTCAACAAAGCTACGCAGGTCACCAAAACTCAAGAGCATTGCTAAGAAACACCTATAAAAACTCAGTGCCTCATAAACACCCAAAGAACTAATCATATCCCTTACCATGTCGATCCGACCTACTACAAAGGTGTCCTATTTATCCAAGTTCCTTCTAATTTACCTTCGAATTGATACTTCTCCTTGCCATAATACCACAATTATCAACCTAGACTCACCACATAAGACCCAAGCATAAGACCATACCGTCTAAGGCTCGTAAGCCGCTGAATACCCTCTCAAATATCCCCAAAAGTACCACATTCAAACTACTTACCCTGAAGAGACTTCCTGCGAATCTAAAGCCATTACCTTTACTTTCCTGATACTGATATGTAGAATCCATGATAATGTAGAAATTTCACAAGTCTTGACACCTTCCAACGTAAATCTCATTTCTAGCCAAGTACACACCTTGAAGATTCCCAATTGTTACGTATACCCTTGAATGCATCAGAACCATTCTCGAGAGTCATCCACTCTACACAAATCTCAATTAAACTGATCAAACAGACCGAACAGCTTGTACCCCATTAACACACCAACACCAGAGGGAGTAACCCACACCACTAAGCAACCAGGCAAATTCCTACTCCGCACACACTACACCCTTTACAACTACAACTCAGACATTCGATAAAACCCAATTACCCATAAAGTATATTACAACCTGTATCCAAAATTTCCATTACTCGAGTCATCTTAGACTCGACCTCTGCAAGCCATAACTGATTCGCCTGTATACCTCGAACTAAACCCAATATATCACATAATCGTGCAACCAACTTATCATTAGCAGACTCCCCCACTTGGCTCAAAGCCATAGATCAAGACAGACAATAACACATAATGTCCATGCGCTAACACCGCCATATTACCACAGTGAGATTCAACTAAATCCTTCGTAAGCTCATATATAACTCAAACCATTTAATATCTCAAATCCCCTGCAAATCTCGCATTCACCATTGTAATAGTCATGCCAACTTCCACAAGCAACCTAAACTCAATTGCAGCATACATCATTTACTGGTAAAGGAGTACTTGCTATAAAACCACCTAAGGATCACACAACCTCAGGACACCCCGCGGGATATAACCCCGCCTGCTTAGCCTCAAACTGACATCATCTCTATACCCTTGTAAACATCATAGCTATCACATTATACCCTCCTGCATTAAAACACAACCAATGCTTATCCTCGAGGCATCAAGATATGCGGTATAAGAACCTGAAGCTGATAGCAAAACTAACACTCAAGATGTGGTCAAGGCAATCTTGAGCTTCTGGAATCTCTCTCCACACTCGTCTGACCACCTGAATACCCTCACTGGACACCATGTGTCCCAAGAATACTACTGAACTGAGCAAAAATTTCACACTTGGAGAACTTTGAATAAAGATTCTCCTCCATCAATCTCTATAATACCCTCCTCAAATGTTGAGTATGATCCTCCTGGCTATGTGAGTACTCCAGGATTCCATCAACGAATACAATAATGAAGGAGTATAAATACGGCTGGAATACACTATTAATCAATTACATGAACGCTACTGGGGCATCGGTCAACCCAAAAGACATCACCAGGAACTCAGAACAGGAAGGTCCATTTCACTCCACAACTAAACCACACGAGAGGTCCTTCAATACACTCACAACTCGAGGCCATATGCTAACTCAAGACAGAAGTCAAATACTCAATAGTTCTTGCTACATCACCAGCCAGTTTTTTTGTCACAATCAAACAATAAGAACACATCTCAACATCGAATCACACTCACCACATAGTCATCCAGCCACAAAATCCCACCAATAAGAACAAAAACTGATATATAAGTCCCAAATGCATGTGCTCACACAATCGAAATCTCAGCACTCAAGCCACAGACAGAACCCGGCCTTAAGTCCTCCAGACTGGTCCATTATCAACATGCTAAAATCATATCTCGCACTTCACCCAAGGAAATCACAAGATGTCGATGCACGACTGATACCAAGCGCTCATGTGCGCATTCGAATACATGAAAGGGATTCAAAGAGTTACGCTTTTGGCCAAATAAATGGATTCGCACGACAAGAATTCAAGAATGTGAGATTTGTTTTCCTAAGGGTTCTGCAGCCTCTCGAAGATAAGTACATACGTCTTCGTACCGATCCACAAGACTATACTAAACCTGCTCATGGCCGGTGATGCCAACTTGTCACAACCCCAAAACTACCCCTGGCCATGATGGCGCCTATCGAGATACTAGGCCAGCCAATTAGATTTTCAAACATAAAGAACTCTTGTTTTATATCACTTTCGAACTGATAGTTCATAATAGTTTCAATTAAGCATTTTTAAATCAAAAGATACTAAGCCAAATGTTTAAACAATGCCCAAAATCTCGGGGTCATCGGGTCACGAGCATCTAAAGAAATACATAAATATGACACAAAATCTGTAATACAAAATAAGTCTAGGGAGTACGACTACTAGAGAAATAAGAAGGAGAAAAACAGGGTTGCGGACGCGTGCACTACCTTGCAAAAATCTCCGAAAATCCCTGACGGGCAAGCAGCTCACTCTACTCTAGCACGTGAATATGCACACAAGGTGCGGGGAGTAATGTGAATACGCCAACTCACTAGTAATGAAAGTAAATAATGTCTGAGAACTACGAAACACATAAAACAAGTCATCAATCCACAATAAATACAATTTTTCTTTCAAAACTCATCGATACGACAATTTGTAGCACTTGAAAGTCGATTTCAGTAAAATTTCCTTTAAAAATGTACCTTCCAACGGTTTCCATAGAAATCAAGATAATTTAGTATAGAAATGGCAGAAATCATAAATAGCCTCTCGGGCAAAAACATGACTCACGATCAGTCACTCAGCATGCCTCACAATCACTCGTAATCAGCCCCTCGGGCAACCTCACAGCCACTCATGCCTCCCAATCACTCGTCACTCGGCACTCTACACTCGCACTCAGTAGGTACCTGCGCTCACTAGGGTGTGTACAGACTCCGGAGGGGCTACTTTAGCCCAAGAGCTATAACAAGACAAACCATGGCATCAATCACTCTGGCACTCGGCCTATCAATAACATGTTGCGGCGTGCAACCCGATCCCATATCATATCCTCACAAATCAGGCCCTCGGCCTCACTCAGTCATCATAAACAGTATAACATATTGCGGCGCGCAGCCCGATCCCATAATATCCTCACAACATAGGCCCTCGAACTCAATCGGTCAGAAACCTCTCAAAGAGCCACTCGGGCTATCAGTAAAATGGGGTACTCGACCCAAAATATCATTTTATATCACAAATTAGCGTAAATAAGACTAAGTTTCGAAATCAGTTAAACATAGTATGACTGAGTGTAAATCATAAGTCAACACAGTGAGAAATAGCAGTAAAAGTCCCCAAGGGGTCCAAACATTGGCACGAGGCCCAAATACGGCGTTCCGCCCAAAATATAGTAATAATCTTTGAAACATGAAATATCACATGATTTAGGATCAAATACGCAACTTAATAGTTGCTACGGGACGGACCAAGTCACAATCCCCCAACAGTGCACGCCACACACTCGTCATCTAATATGTGCGCCACTCCAAAATAGTGATACAATGCGAAGTCCGGGGTTTCATACCCCCAGGACAAGATTTACAGTCATTACTTACCTCAAACCGGCCAAAATCCTAATCTACGATGCCTTTGCCTCTTGACTCGGCCTCCAATCGCTCGGAATCTAACCATAATCATATTTATATCATCAATATACGCTAATGGAACAAAGCACACTCGAAAATAATCAAATTACATCAAAAATCCTGAAATTGGCCAAATCCGACCCCCGGGTCCACGTCTCGGAATTCGATAAAAATTACAAAACTAGAATCCTTATTCACTCACGAGTTTACCCATATCAACTTCATCGAAATCCGACCTCAAATGCTCGTTCAAATCCCCAAAATAATTTCCCAAACTTTCTTCCACTTTTCACCCAATTTCCACCTCAATTCACAAATTAAATGATGAAATTAAAGGCATAATTATGGGAATTAACCAAAATTAGGTAAGAATCACTTACCCCAAACACCCACGCAAGAATCTCTTCAAAAATCGTCTTCTACCGAGATCCCAATTAAATTTTGTGATATAAACTCAAACCCTGTTTTTGAAGTTTATATTCTGCCCAGGTATTCCTTCTTCTCGTTGGCGGGCCATCCATCGCATTCGCGATGAACAAAAACTCTCAAAAGTCATTTCCAAACTTTTCTCAGACAACCTGTAGTATAACAGCCATAACCTTTAGTAAAAAACTCCAAATGATAAATGGTTTAATATTTTGGAAACTAGACAACAAGATCTACAACTTTCATGTTTTTGTAAATTTCCAATTCCTTAAAGATATTTAGATATAAGCTGCCAAAGGCAGCCCCTGTGCAACACAAATTTCTTCTTTATCTTCCCGGACAGTCTGTTGTGTACCAGCCATAACTCTTTGTACACAAATTCACATGCTAAATGGTTTACTTTTCTGAAAACTAGACGCAAAGTGATACAACTTTCATTTTTGGATCATCTTTAAATTCCTTATAGATTGTGAGATATGAGCCTCCAAAGTCAGACATGCGTAACTGAGATTTTTCTTCTTCGCGAACGCGAGGATCTCTTCGCGAACGCAAAGAACAAAGTCTCTGAAGCCAAATCCTTCTTCGCGAACGCGAGAGGATCCTTGCGAATGCGAACAACAACACCAAACACCAGTATCAGCTATTGTAAAACAGCCCGAAATGATCCGAAACACACCCGAGACCCCCGGGGCCCCGTCCAATCAAACAAACCAGTCCCATAACATAACACGGATCTGCTCGAAGCCTCAAATCATCTCAAACCACATCGAAATCATGAATCGCACCCCAATTCAAGCCTAATGAACTTTAGAACTTCAAACTTCTACATTTGATGTTGAAACCTATCAAATTACGTCCGTTTGACCTCAAATTTTGCACACAAGTCCAAAATGATACTACGGACCTACTCCAACTTTCGAGATTCCATTACGAACCCGATAGCTAATTTTCCACTGCCGATCGGAAAGCGCCAAAAATTTAATTTCGCCAATTCAAGCCTAATTCTACTCCGGACCTCCGAAAACATTCTGAACACACTTCTAAGTCCCAAATCACCTAATGAAGTTATCCGAGCCATAAAAATCACATTCCGAGGTCATTTACCTATAAGTCAACTTCCGGTTGACTTTTACTATAGAGCCAACTTAAGAGACTAAGTCTCATTTCTCTCCACAATCACTCTGAACCCGAGCCAACCGTTCCAACACAACGTAAAAGAGCTGAACAACACATAATAAAGCAGAAATAGGGAAAAGGGGGCTAAACTCTCGAAACGACCGATCAGGTTGTTACACATGGTCCCGTCATTATTACATATTACAAAAGTATATATGCCACGAAACTTGAGAACAATTGTACACACGGCGTGGCGTAGGCATCTTACTCGAATCGGTATCACGTGACATTACTTCGTCAATTTTTTTTCCGTAATCTGTATGTATAAATAATTCATAAAACTAAAATACTGAGTATAGAAATAAAAAATGACATTGCTTGTCGTTACAGTAATTTATTCATTTGTTCATTTATTCAAATATTGACACAACTTACGAAAATTACTGCGTACGTCATGGACAAGTTGTGCCAACCAGTAACTAGTGAATAATTTGAACAAATTATGCTCGCCAGTCATGACTTGTACACAAAACAAGATAAATTTTACCAATCTAGCAAGACTTGTGTACCAAAATTATGTCCCGTAGCTATTCTTGAATAAATTTTCTTCATAGACAAGAAAATACCTTCATGTGATCATATTTTCCCCAAAAAGAAAAAGAAATTGGACAACTCATCTTCTTATCTTTCCATTTTTCCATCCAACCCAAATAAATGCTTCCACATTCTATTTTTCTTTTTATATGTTTTTTTTTTGTCAAAGGGATCGCTTCTATTCTTACTCATTTCCAGCTTGCAAATTTAAAACATTGTGGACCATGTACATATTATGGCACATGGTGCCAATAATCTGACGGTTTCGTGTACAAGCAAATACCAATATAATTCAGGAACAAATGAAATAATATGGCTAAAATATTATTGTTTTCATCTAACTACTACGAAAGCTTTGATTAACTGCACTAAAATGGTTATAGACCATTAAAATGGAAGCAACCTTCGTTAAATAAAATTCGTGATGCGTGAAACCGGAGTTATCTTCGTTTGAGAGGATATGAAGAAAAAGAAAGATCATTAATTCCCCAAAAAAAATCGGGAATTAAAATTTCAAAACCTAAATAAAAACTAGCCACTAGGCAACATGCCTAGTGGTATATTTGCTTTAAAAAAAAACCTAAATAAAACCTAAATAACGCCACTTATGGACTACATAAGATATCTTTGTCACTTGAATTAGTTGAAGTTCCTAACTTTGTTAGAGAATATTAGAAAATTTCAAGCAATTTTTTTTTTTTGGGTGTACAAGGAAGGGTAGACGTTTATATAACGTATGTCTTTCAAATTCTCGTGTTTAACACTTTTTTTCTATACGCATTTTATCTACTCAAGACCTACAATCCTAAAAAGGAAATAGAAGAAGAAATTATCTGAACCGCTTTAGGTTTACTCGGTTGATGTTACCATGCCAGAAGGGTGATTTACGTGGTGTTCAATTTTTGCGTGCACTCGATTATAGAAAGATTTGATTCTTCCATGCGTTCCTTAAATTACAATTGCTGAATAAGTAATGCCGAAAGTAAACAATACAAGTATTTTTACGTGAAAAAAACCTGGCTCAAAAGGTAAAAAAATCACGACATATTTCCTAGTAGGATTTTTTACGGCACTTCACGACAACACTGAGCCAAACAACAATGTTTACAACTCTTGCAAACCTAAGGATTAACTTTAACCCTTATCAATTATGCAATCTTTTCGTTCAGGGACTATCAGAAATAACTATTTATACTTATCCCTTGCACGTGCATGCTTTTTGCTTGATTCTAATCGTAATCTGTGTACATTGTCCATGGAACTAGTTCATGCATGTGTCCTTTGTTAATCATCAAAACCAAAACCACTCAGGACAACAAATTCTACTTTATGATGATGAGAAACCATGTGCTTTTCGAAAGCATGGAACCTATTTCAGCTCAGCTCACATCAAATACAATGTCAGAACACTTTCCATTAAATTCAAAAATCATTAAGGACTAGGTTCATTAGGTTATAAACATCACAGTCTAAAGCAAAAGCACACCTTATCTTCCCCCATTGGCATCATCGAAAAGTTGCATAATTAAGTTAAGTAACCAGAATTTAACAGATATCACTCGTGGCCACTTGGGCTACTTCAGATGCGATCATGGATTCAATTTTCTCTTTTTCAATCTAAGAATATTAGCAATCTAAGAAATATCAGCAAACAATTAGAGCAAAAGCGATGATTTCATTGATTGATAAGATCTTACCACAAAGCATAAGAAGAAATAAAAATACAAAATCATGAGAAAAAGATAGAGAAATTCCACTTGGGTCACTACTTACAAATTGAGTTAGGAAGGGTTTAGGACGGAGAAGGACCAGGTTCTTGATTCTTGGCTTGAAGTAGTTCAGTATAACATGAAGAATGCCCTCATTTTTGTCTTCTCCTTTGCAAGCTAAGACTTGAGAGAGTCTCTCTCAGCTTCTACTTCAGCCAACCGTGTCTTAAGCATTTCAATCTCAGCATCCTTAGCCCCACTCTCCTGCTCCAATGCTCTAACCTTGTTGTCCTTAGGTACCCTATTGGATGAACCAGGTTCTTTGAGTGTAGTTTGAACTTGATAGTCACAATCAGTCAAAGTTCCGGTCCCAAAGTAGTCTTTACTAGTACAAACATCCCATTTCTGGAGGGAAACATTAAAGTAGTCAAGCGCAACAGTTAGGATAAAGACATAGGGAATTACATGAGTCTTGGTGCCATAAATAACCTTATAAAGGAGCTGAATGATCAACCTTGGACAAGTAATATGCTTCCTACTATCTAAGAACTCCATAAGGACCAGGTCCATTAAGGTAGCAATATGGCTTCTTTCCTGCCTGAGCAGTAACCACTTTTTTTATAAATTCAAATAGCTCCTTGTGAGAGGGCTTTATTTTCACTCTTGTCCACAAGTACACAATTCTGGGTTCTTGGTCCAAGTCCCTATCAGCAAACTTCCTTGTGATGGCCAATGAAGTAGGAAGATTTTCTAGAGTAGGCCATTTTAACTTGGTGTAGTCATTATACCCCTTAGTAGGTATACCTAGAATCTCCCCAAGCTTTTTTTCATCAAAGCTTATTTTCACTCCTTTCACTTCAATGTTGACTCTTCTATTTTCAATCTCACAACTTGCGAAATAAAACCATCCCTTCTTCTTCTAAATTACTGAGAAGCCTCCCCTTCAAAATAGTTCTTTTCTGAAACTTCACCATGTTATCTTTTTCTTCATCAGTCTTCTCTTCTTCACTTTCTTCCTCTGCTACTTGAACTTTCTTTGATTTCCTAGAAAACCTAGTTTTCTTTGATTTCCTAGAAAACCTAGTTTTCTTGGACAAAACAGAGTCTTCTGCCTCAACAGACTCTTGTGTAGACTTCATCGTAGAAGTCTTTCATTTCTTAGCACTGGGAGTCACAACCTCCACTTCCTCTATCTGAATTGCCTCACTTATTTCTCCAACTTCTTCTTCCTCTTGGCAGCAACTTTCTTGGCACTCTCAGCTAAGGTCTTATTCAAGTTGGACTTACTTTTCTTCTTCTTCTGGCTCCTTTTAGTTCCTCCTCTTGTGGGATGAGTCGCTACAGGGATAGAAGAGGCAGTCTTTATCTTCTTGTCATCCATAGCCTTTCTTGGGATTTTAACTCATGCACTCTTCTTCATCTTAGGATCGTAACTGTCAAACACTTTTTGCAGCAAATCATGCAAGGGTTCCTTTCTACATGGAATAGGTTCTTGGAACTTTTCCTCAGCCTAACAAGCCCCTCCGCTGTAGTAGAGATCCCTGAACCATTACCTCCTTCTCTTCCGACAATCTCTTCTTCTTCAACACTCTCCTTACTACATAACACCATTGTCCTTGTTTCTTTATTCAAACTAATAAGAGGGGATGAACAAGATCCTGCCACTCTTTCTTCTTTCATTTACCTAACATCTTCTTCAACATCCTCACTCTCGTTTTCTTTTCCTTTTTCATTTTTATCACCAATATCTTCAAACCCGACAGTTTCTGCCCCAGCAATCGAACAACCTAACACAAACCTATTTTCAAGGTTCTTAACAATTTGAATCTACAACAAAAGTTTTTAACCTAAAAGTTACATGTTGATTTTCAGATGAAACTAGTTCTTCCCCCTCAGTCGCAGAATTGAACTCATTAGATTTTTGGGGTTCTTCTACTTGACTGGCTTGTAGCATCTCACTAAGTTTCTTATCATGTTCTCTACTTGTCGCTCTTTTGTGTGCAAGTATCTTGATATGCTTTTTCTTTAGGGTTTGGGTGGTTGAGAGTGTGGGTGATGATTCTTTGGGTGGTGAAGAGGGGTTTGCAGAGCTTTTGGGGCTTTCAAGGGTGTTTTCCATTTGATCAATGTATAAGGATGAAGGAATTGCAGAGAGATTTAGGGTTCTTGAAGCTTTGATCGTTAGAAAATGTGAGATGAAGAAAAAGGGTAAGGTCATATCAATTTCAATAGGGAAATGTTCAGTGTATAACAATAGATTTTTGGAGTCTAGAAGTCTTTTCGCATTAGGTGTTTCAGTTTGAAAACATGTTGGACTCTTCCCCAAAATTTCGGCAATTATGGCGAGTGAGTCTCTAGGTGAAACTGATTCGTTTGTAACTTATTGGTTTAAAAGTAGTTTGGGATAAAGTGGGACTTCTTTAAGATCATGATTCATTTACAACTATTTCAAATTATGTGGAGTGTAGAATACATACCTTTTAAGCTCGATGAACCAGGTTCTTCACTGAAAGTTCTCTTGTGTAAGACTCTAATGTTTTTCAAGAAAATAAGGGTAATATCATTAGACATCAGTGAGATATTTTATCACATTGCATAAGAGTATACTAATAAAAGTACGAGACTGAGCAATATCTAATCTAATTATTTACAAAACTTACAAATTATCTGACCAACTATTGAGCTAGAACCGATTTCTTTTAGGTGATCTTAATAATCTCTAATTATAACATGTTCCTTTCAAAGTGATCCCAACTCAAAGCTTTTGTGAAGATCTTAGCAATTTGCTTATCAGTAACACAAAATTCTAAAATGATCAAACGCTTCTCAAAATTTTGTCTTAGAAAAAGATGCCTAACATCTATGTGCTTAATTCTTTTGTGATGAACCAGGTTCTTGGTCATACTGATTGCACTAGTATTGTCACAAAAGATAAAGATACATCTTACATCCATTCCAAAATCCATTAATTGCTGTTTAATCCGTAGTAATTGAGCACAACATGAGGCAACAACCACATACTCAACTTTATCAGTAGATAAAACCACATAGTTTTGCTTTTCGATGGCCCAAGATACAAGAAAATGTGTTATACCTGAAGTAATTTTTCTATCCACAAGAAAACCTGCATAATCAACATTATCATATCCCACTAAATCAAAATAATACCTTTTGGATACCATAGGCAAAGATCAGGTGTGCCTTTAATGTATCTCAAAATTCTCTTGACTACCTTCAAGTGAGACTCCTTTGAATATACCTGAAATCTGGCATAAAGGCCTACACTGAAAACAATGTTAGGTATACTAGTAGTGAGATATAACAAAGAGTCAATCATTCCCCTATACATCTTCTGGTCAACAGATGAACCATGTTCATCCAAATCCAAATTCGTGGTTGTTGCTATAGGAGTGTCGATTTCTTTGGAATCTTCCATTTTAAACATTTTGAGCAACTCTTCATAGTTCCATTTGAATTTTGTTTAATTTTAAGCCTAAAATAAATTAAACTCACCCATCATACTAACTTCAAATTCACTTCCCATTAGCTTAGCAAACTCTTTACTTTATATATCAGTTGTTGCTCCAAAGATTATATTATCAACATATATCTGAACAATCAAAAAATCTTTACCTTTTTATTTCATGAAAAAAGTATTGTCTACTTTACCTCTAATGTAGCCATGCTCCATTAGAATTTAGAAAATCTTTTATACCATACTCATGGGGCCTTGATGACATCCAAATTCACTACTAAAAAGTAAATGAACACGGTCGCATGAAATATAATTGACCCAACTATGAGTCGGGTCAAATCCCACAGAAAATAATATGTAGGCGATTATGCTTGTAAGCGATTTATCGCTTATTATGCTAAGCGAAACACTTAAAAATTGAGAAATATTTATAACTAATCACAAAAATGTAAGCTAAACTAGAAAGCAAGTAAAATGATCAGTGGCTACAAGTATGGATACACGGGGAATTACACTCAAGTAACGATCCAATGTATTTCACGATTATACAAATATGAGCGACTTTATGTTAATTAGCCGAGGGTAATAATTCTATAAACAAGATTAAAGTATTGGAAAAAATACCACACACTTAGATATTCAATACAAAGCAAGGAAATGAAGAAATGAACATAAATGGGTAAGAAATTCTCAACCAAAGGCTTCAAATCTTCAAGACCCAAGTGTGTGCAAGAACCCTAGCTCCAAAACTTGTGTTCTCTAGTCAAGAGACTGAAACATAAGCCAAAGATATTATACAAATGAGCTAGGTCGTGTATTTGTGGGTTTGGAATGGAGAAAATTTGAAATGCCAAGTATGTCCATAGTTGAAGCCCGTTGGCCGCACCAGCGAAAACGTTATCGTAGGTGCGGTACCGAAGAAGCGTGAAAATACTCGCAGACGCGAGTCTTGTGAAATTTGCGTACTCCGCATAACCGGACATGTCGCCGCAGAAGCGGCTTCGCAAATGCGGACATCAACCGCATGAGCGGTTCTGCATAAGTAGATTCTTAGTCGCAGGTGCGCGTCTAGTGCAATTTTCTCCTATTCCGTTGACGCGAGCTTTTCTCGCAGGTGCGAGCCCACAGAAGCGGGCACTCTTCCACATATACGATTTCACTGAAGCAATTTTGCACTTCTTTCATTGTTTTTTGCTCAATTCCACTTCAATTCTCTTCAAGACTCATTGTACCTGAAATTTAGCAATGCACACCATAAATCACCTCATTTTATAATTAAATTACACAAAAACTAAAGAAAAGAGACTAAAATAAATGGTAAAATCACCACTCACCATGCCTGCTTGAGCCTATAAAGTGCCCTGTCAAGCTTGTATACATGCTCTTCCTTGCTTTCAAAACCAGGAGGTTGCTTGACAGACACTTATTCCTTTAGATAGCCATTGAGGAAGTCTCTCTTGACATCTATCTAATGAAGAGTGAATTTTATGTAAGCATCAAACGCTATAAGGAGTCTAATTGCTTCCAATCTTGCAACTGGAACAAAAGTCTCATGATAATCTATGCCCTCATATTCATCATATCCTTGAACCACCAATCTTTCCTTGTTCCTTGTAATTGTTCCTTCTTCATTAAGTTTGTTTCTGAAGATCCATTTAGTTCCAATCATTGTTCTATCTTTGGGTCTTGGTATCGGATGCCAAACTTGACTTCTCTCAAAGTGGTTGAGCTCACCTTGCATTGAATTCACCCAATATGCATCCTGCAATGCCTCGAAAACGTTGTTAGGTTCAATAAGACACAAGAAAACATCAAAAGCACAAAGATTCTTTAAACAAGATCTGATTGTGATTCCAGAGGTTGGATCAATGATTATGTTCCAAATAGGGCAAGAGCTTTTGATACTTATAAGGTTTCACAACCAACTGATTTTCTCAAGATATTCCTTTATTATTTTGTTGTTGAGGAACAAGTTCATGCACAGGTTCCCTTGAGGTTTGAGGATCAGTTTCCCTATGGTCAGTTCCCCCTGTCAGGTTGCCATGGATGGGAGGACATGTTCCATCACCTATTCCTTCATGTGAAGCAGCTTCAGGCTGGGATGTGGTTTCAACATTGGAATTTCTTATTAGCTAAATCTATTCATCATCTTTTTTCTTCTTCTCAGAAAGAATGTCAATTTCATAAAAACAACATGTACACTTTCTTCTACACACATAGTTCTTTTGCTATATATCTTATATGCTTTACAATATGAAGAATATCCCAAGAATACTCCATCATCATTTCTGGGATCATTTTCATTATTGTGCACAAAGCACTTGCATCTAAATTCCCTAAGATGGGATATATTTGGTTTTCTCACTTTAAGTAACCTCAAAGGGATTTTTCTCAACAAGAGGTCTAGTTATGCACCTGTTTATGATGTAGAATGCAGTGGCACAACTTTTTTCCAGAAGTTATGAGGCAACTTACTAGCAAGTAACATGGTTCTAGCTAGACCTGGCAAGATGGTTAAAAATAATAGTTATCCACCCAACCCAACCCACTAAAAATGGGTTGGATAACTGACTTTTTTAAACCAGGTCAAATATGGATAATTACCCATATTATCCATTAGAAAAATGAGTAACCAATGGGTAAAATATGGATAATACAATTATTGGAAAATTATTTCAGTAATGTTCTTCTGTTACAAGGGGCAACAAATTCATATTAGAGCTTGAGGCTAATATGAAGTCATGCATGGATAATATGGTTACTCATTTTATCCGCCGGTTAACCCGTTTATTATCCGTGTTAAATATGGATCGGGTCGGATAATTTTCCCGTTTTATCCATTACCCGTTTTCGACCCGAACCATATCCGACGCGCCCCGCCTGTTTGCCACTCCTAGTTCTAGCCATTTCCTCCAAAGTCCTTTTCGTTCTCTCAACTACTCCATTTTCTTGTGGATTTCTAGGAGCAGAATAATAATGATCTATGCCATCCTTATCACAAAATTTAAAAAATTTAGCATTCTCAAACTCAGTACCATGATCAGACCTAATTGATGCAAGTTGATTACCTAGTTATTTTTGAGTTTTTCTAACAAATAAAATGAATATGTCAAATGATTCATCTTTAGATGTTAAAAACAATGTCCAAGTAAATCTAGAGTAATCATCAACAAGCACCATAACATATCTCTTAACACATCTGCTAATTGTCCTCGTTGGTCCACACATATCCATATGGACCAGTTCTATTGCCCTGGTAGTACTCACAATTTTCTTACTTTTGAAAGAGGATATTACATGTTTCCCCCTTGCACAAGACTCACAAACTTTGTCTTCCTTGAATTTAACGTTAGGAAACCCTATCACTAGGTCCTTGGAGACTAGTTTGTTGATTTGACTTAGACTAGCATATCCAAGCCTCTTATGCAAAAGGAGGGGAACACTATCAATGGCACTCAAGCAAGTGAGTTCATTATCTAAGAGTGTGGACTGATCCACCACATATATATTGTTCACTCTTTTTCCCTGCAAAACTATCTTGTCAGTGGTAATATTAATCACAAAACATTTTGTAGAGATGAAAGCTACCATGTTTTTCCCTATGACACAGTTTTGATATACTTATCAAGTTGTATTTCAGGCCATCTATCAGGTGAAAATTCTTAATTGAGTGAGAATCAGATTTACCTACCTTCTCAACTCCAATGATCTCACATTTCTTTCCATTTCCAAAGGAGATGTTACCTCCTTTAAAGGCCATAATTGAAAGTAACTAGTTCTTGTTCCCTGGCATATGCTTTGAGCAACCAATATCCATGTACCATAGGCTGCTCTGCTTCACTTGGACCTTCAAACAGAAATCGGGGATTAGTCTTAGGAACCCAAACTGGTTTGGATCCCTTTCTATAGGCAAAAGTATAAATCTTATTCTTCTTAGCCAACTTGGTAGCCTATTCTTCCCTAGAACAAATTTTTTGCTCCTTAGACTTGCCTTTTCTTTTGCAACACAGTCACTCTTATAGTGTCTAGTGTTACCACAATGAGTGCAAATCTTATTCTCAGGGAGCGTGAGACACTTGCTTTTGGGATACCATTTAGGTGCAGAGTTCCCAAAGCTAACTCGCCTTCTATTACTACTATGGTGTTCTTGTAGCCATGAAAGTGCAACAAAGGACCTGTTCCATTTACATGTTCTATCTAGTTCATGCTTAGCCTTAGTCAAGTCCTTTTTCAAAGCTCTTACATGTTCATCACTTTTATATAACTCATCTTTTACCTTTTCTAAATCTTCTTCTTGTGTGAGTTATGTGTTACTAGGTATTTCTTTACGTGTTCCTAACTCAATTTCAGATTTTCAAATCTAAGTTCTAAAATAGTTGTATCAAGTGCATGAACTTTGTTCTTCAAAACAATATTCTCATTTTCAGTTTACAAGCCCTAAGTTCCAAAATTTTGCACTTTGTTTACAAAAGGACCCACTCCTTTGATAATTGTTTTTTTTTCATTATTTACATCTTCAAATTCGTCAACAAACTCTAGCAGTAATTCAGATAATCTTTCTTTAGACAGAAATTTAATCTTATATTTTAATTTTAAGGACACTTACCTCAGGTTCTTCATTATATTCTCCAATAGCCATTATAACTTGTTCGTCGTCATCATCATCATCTGAACCCTCATCTGAGCTATCTTTCCGAGAAGCGAACATTACTTTGGTTGATCATTTGTTGTTGCTTTTCTTGGGATGAACATGTTCCTTCGTTTAGCTCTTTTCTTTTCCATTCAATCTCCCCAAAGGACAGTTCTTGATTATGTGATCAGGCTTTCCACGTTTATAGCATCCATCATTTACCTGTTTCTCTAGAGCTTTGGCTCTGATGTAGCTTCCACTTCTTCAAGAACCTTTTTATCTCCTTAGGTACTTCTTGAAGTCTTTAGTGATCATTGTCATTTCATCATCTTCAAAATCAGAAACTTCAGTGATTCTGAGTGTCAGACTCCTTTCCTTCTTAGGTACATCCATCTTCACGCTTTGCCTCCTAATTTCATACGCTTCGACATTTCCAATCAACTCATCCAAAAAAAGTGTAGCAATATTCTTTGACTCCTAAATAACAATTATCTTGCTTTCTTATATGGCTTGTAAAACCCTATTTAGGATCTTCTCAACTCTTTCTTCTTTAGAGATAGTCCTTTCAAGAGATTTGAATCCATTTTTCAAGGTAATGAACCTTGTGTATATCTCTTGAATGGTTTCTCCCTCCCTTATGGCAGAGTTTTCATATTGGGAAAACAACAAAGTTCCTCTTGATTTTTTCACCTGAGTTGTTCCTTCATGGTCCACTTGTAATGTGTCCCATATTTGCTTAGTAGCGGAGCAACCTTGGATTCTGTTGTACTCATCAGGACTAAGTCCATAGACAAGCCATTTTTTGGCTTTAGCATTCTCCCCCCCCCC